>JAVXUM010148344.1:0-15101 GCA_035590655.1 Pouteria glomerata
TGCTGTTGTGTCATTTTAATATATTAAATTAAGTTAGTAATATGTATATATATTAGCTAAATGAAATAATTTGTTATCTTTTATTTTAAGTATAATACTTCCACTGAGTGTGTGATACTCACACCTAAACTTAAAATTTTTCAGGTTGAGTTAGGAGTGGCTGCATGTGCTAGACAAGAGCCTGAGTTGTCTATTTCTCTATTTTAATTTTTGTCTTATGTTAATTTGTGGAAATAAACTTAAAATTATTATTTTTGAGATTTTATGTTAATGTATACAATATAAGGTGTGGTTAACAGAGATGGAGGATTTACAAGTGTCTACTCTATTAAATGATTAAATATGTATCCAAAAATAAGGGTGTGATGCTAATGCTGGTGAAAAATCAATTTGAGTTAACCTTATCTAGTCTTGAAACACATTTATAAATAGAGGAAAATGATGAATATAAGATTTTGCATATTTAATGCATTTATTCATGTCCATTACATTCATTTTATACTCTTAAAGTTTCAATTTTATAATTGAATCCAACTATTAATGATTTGTCCTTTATAGGTTCATGGAGTTTAAAGTGGTATTTTGACTATAAAAAATTAAAATGAAATTGAAGGAAAATAACAGAACCATTGTAATTATTGATGATTGATTATATTGTCATGATATATGATAGTGTCATGATAGATTATTATTATTTATTCATGTAGTGTCATGATATATTATTATTATTTATTCTGTTGTATAATGAGTACACGTAATTTAGTACTCATTCTCCTATAACTAACATTACAAGTATGAGTACAGTAGAACTTAAGCCATCCATTAGGCCCATTGGTAAGAAGTTTTAGTTGTTATATTTTGTGTTTAGACTTAATGGTGAGGTATATAGAGTATGGGTTAGGTTGTGTTGGATTAAGTTAAGGCCAAGGTGTATATAGAGTATGGTTACTCAACTGGTGATAGGACTTGTATATATTTTATATTTCAAGTTATGATTTTTAGTTACACTCGAAACTATGTTGTCTGGCTCTAATGTTATGTTATGAAATGATATTATGTGACCACATATGATTAGTCCATGTTCTAGGGTTATAGGAATTCAGAGTGCGATAATTAAATTTTGGTCAAGTTTTAAAAGGTATTGGAACAAAGCATACATGTACCAAAGGATTGAGAGTCCCCAAACTCATGTGGGAGTTGGTTTTTTTGCATCCAATAAACTAATAATCTACGAAGCAAGGCAAATACCTAAGGGCGAGATGGTTATTTTCTTTGGCTTAGTCCAAAGACATAGATGCATAAAAATGGTATATTTTCATGGCTTAGACCTAGATGCACACACTGAAAGATCGAATAATTTTTACTAGACATTGTGATCATGGCTCGATCAGTGCAATTATTTTTTTTTAATTATTTTGTTTAATGTGGAAATGTAGAGATTTTTTTATTTGGCTGAGGGAATGGATTGGTAGTGGTTGTGTGGGATTTGGTAATTTTTGATTTGTTTGTAAGACAATGTTTGCTACGTGGTAATGGAAAGGAATGGAATCGAATAAGAGGTAGAAAATGGATTACGAATAAAAATAGAATGAAATGCTCGTTCTACTCTTTTGTTTAATTATCAACATGAATATAATGAGAATAGAATAGACATTTAAAATTTCATAATATGATTACATATTTTAAATATAATGAAAAAAAAAAAGAAATTTAACAAAAATTACTAACATTAATTTTTTAAAAACTATAAAAATAAATTTTATTTTCTAATCACAAATTTGAGTAAAAAATGGCTCAGTGGTAAAATAGTCATTTTACAATTCAAGTTCCAATTGGGTCAAAATTTTTTTAACTAATTAAAAAACATGTCAATAAATATTTTTTAATCTTTTGGCATGCCTAAATTTAGATCGAGTTGAAATTTATTTAACTATTAAAATATGTGTTAAGAGAATTTTTTAACTTTTTGGACAGTTTAAAATATAAATTTGGACCAAAAAAATGGCTTAAGAGTAAAATTGTCATTTTATAATTTAAATTCAGATTGAGATAAAATTTTACTAATTATTAAAAAGCATGTCGATAAAGTGTTTTAAACTTTAAAATGTTTATGTCAAAAGAAATGAAATTTAGACACCCTGAAATAATTGCTAATCATTGCCTTCCAAGGAAAGGCTAAGAGCCCGTTTGATAAAATTATTAATTTTCAGTTTTTGTATTTAGTTTTCATCTTTTATGTTAAGTTTGTTATTTTTAGTTTTCATTTTCACAATAGAATACAATAACATAAAAACACATTTGGTAACGATAGTTATTAGTTAGTAGTTATAGTTATTAATTAATTAAATTTAGTAAATTTAATTATTATAATTATTAAAAAATAATACTATTCAATAAAAATAAAATATATCAAACATACTTTATTAAATTTATTTTTAAAAACAATTTAATAAATATATTATATGTTAATTAAATTAATTAACTTAAATTAATTAATTTGATTAATTAAATTTAATTATTTTAATTATATTACTTTTTTAAAATAATTTAATTCAATAAAATTAAAATTTATTCAATATATAAAATTAAATTAATTACTATATTTTAATTAAAATATATTTTGAATTAATTATTATATTTTAATATATATTAAACTAATTATTATTTATATTATTTATATTAAATTATTTTTTATATTAATATAATTAATTAAATTTAATCAAATAATTAATTTAATTTAAATTAATTAGATATATTTACTTTAATTGTATTTTTATTATAAATAATTTAATTCAATAAAAATAAAATATATTAAAGATAATTTATTATATTATTTATTAAAAATAATATAATAAAATATTTATATAATAGTTTAACTAATTAGATACAATTATAATTAATATAATTTAGTTAATTAATATTTTTTATGTATAATTTAATATATTAAATTAAATATTGATAAAATTAATTATCAACTAAATTGTATTTAATATATTTTTATATATTAATTAAATATTTTAATATTAAACAAAAATATATTTGACGGTGCCGAGAGTTGGGTGGGACAGTAGCGGGAGTAGGAGGCAGTGGCTGGATATTGGTGGTGATTAACAAATAGTGGTGGTTAATGGTTGTGATTGATGGTGATTATTTAAAAAAATAAAAACTGAAAATGAAAATTTGAGAAAACACATTTTCTATGTTTTCATAATTTTTGAAAATTTTGAAAATAATTTTTATTTTTTTTAAAACTGAAAACAAATTTGCCAAATAAGTTTTCATATTTAGTTTTTAAAAAAAATAAAAATAAAAATAATAAATTAAAACGAAATGGTTGTTAAACGGAGCCTAAATAAATTCTGTGGAGATAAAGGCAAAGTTGAAGATGTCAGCTTTAACGCTCCATTTGGGTATTAAAATTAGTTTTTGATTTTTTTTTGTAGTTTATTTTCGTCTTTTATTACTTTTTAGTAAACTAAAATTTGATTTTTTTATACAAATTATAATTTTTAGGCTTGCTAATAATATTCATAAAAAATAAAAAATTAATATCCATTTTAAAAAATAACAAAAATACACGAATTTTTTTATTTTATTTTTTTTTATAAATACGATTAAGATGCCAAAATTATAATTTCTAAAAAATAACTAAATTTTGATAAAAAAATATAAAACCAAATAAATTAAAAAAAATAAAAATCAACTTCTGATACCTAACTTAACTTTAAGTTTTGATGGTACAGTAAATCAGGATGAGTATTGGATGATCCAAACTGGTTCTAGGTCTCTAAGAAATGCTGCCTTGACACCAGTGTGGTGCCTGCCAAAGAGTCTCCGATACTTAGGTTAGTAAGAAAGCTGAGAAAGTATTTTGGCAGAGTAACGGCAAGACAAAGGTAATGTGTCTATACTTAAGCACTGAAGGTAGTTGTATTTATAGACAGATGTTGAACTTGCATGGATAATGTATATACGAATATTACAGAATCATACTTGCTATCCAATTACGATTTGCCACGTGTATGCACAGATCCCCATGCTGATATCACTCAATTAGTTATCAAAACTGTTAGTGGGCAGGTAGCACCCCTGCAGGCGAGTATCACGGAATATGTCAGAGTGGTCATACGCATGACCATGATGTAAGCATTTTTGTCTTATATAAGAAGATCGAACCAATCTTCCAACCGTATGGTCGGTCGGTCGGTCGAGTTAGTGTACTTTCGACCGAGAATAAATGTTCAGTTAGGTATGAAGATTGGTCAGGTATGGGTATTCGGTCGGGTGCACCCTATCAGATGCCCTCGATTCCGTCAGTCACAGAAGGTGGCTGAAAAGAATTAGATATTTATGCTCAATCGGTCGGGTGCACCCCATCAGATTCCCCTGATTTCAATAACCATACACCAGGATGTACATATTCATATACATAAACACACGCGCATTTAATGTAAGCGCGGCGTAACAGGCGGGGTAGAAGTACAGCGAAAGTACACGGCCGTTTCACCTCCTAGCCACGCGATGCAACGTCATTGGGTAGACGTTAAGTAGGGGAAGCGACCGTCAGTACGAGTCGTGGATTTGAGTCTTGAATCTGGACCGTTAATTTTGAAAATAATATTAAAAAATCACGGTTAACACCATATAAATAGTTTGTATAAGGAATCAAAACATTTTTTCACACATTTTGAAGTGTTCTCGCCATTGTTGCACCTGCAAATTGTGTTTTTCAACTTCCTCTAACTCCCTGGTAAGAATCGGTGCATTTTATGTTTTGGCTTTTAAACCGTTGCGTCTTCTTCTTTAAAATTCAAAAACTCTACCTGATTCGAGTGAGTTCGTGGGAAATCCTAGATTTCTTCACGCCGTAGTTGGGGGAGTTATTTTCACATATTATTCATTTCGAATTTCTCAACTTTTCCTGTCGGTTCTAATGGGTGAGCCGGAGAGAGTTAGTGTTTCTAATAGCGAAGGATCGGACTTAGATGGACTTGTTTTCCGTCGCATGAAAGTGCCTGGTGCTCTCCCTAGCACAAGCAGTCATCAAACAGTTATTGACGAATGTATCGTAGATGCGTTCGAGGAGGGGGTTAGGGAGAAAAATCGTCAAGGGAAGGTGAGTGGTAAAAAGAAAAATTTATTTGAGGCTGAGGGGATCAGGTCTACAATCATCCCAAAAAGGATTTTCGAGTTGATTCAGGAATTCCAATTTCCTGACGATATCGATTACCGAATTCTTGGACAAAATGATTTAGTGTGTTCTCCCAGTCCCGGGGAAATCATCATTTATGAGGCAGCTTTGGTCGGTGGGCTTAGATTCTCACTTTCCCATTTTGTTCGCCAAGTACTCTCTCATCTTGGCTTATCAACAGGCCAAATTGCTCCAAATGGCTGGAGGATCATGATCGGGGCATACATATTCTGGGAGTATGCAACTAAGAAAGAACTGACAGCGAGTGGGTTTCTTCATTTTTATAAAATTACGGAAAGCGGGTCGAGTTGGTGGTACTTTTCAACTAGGAAACCAGAGTTCAACTTTATCACCAACCTTCACTTCTCAAACAAAGGTTGGAAAGATAAATATTTCTTTATTCGAGGATCATCATGGGAATTTGAACACTAGGAAGATAATACAGAAATAAAAATCCAAATTCCTCGGGTATGGGGTCAGCCTACCGCACAGGGTTTGTTTAAGCACTCCTCTTTTACCCTCTTTCTTTTCACATTACCCTTAGGTTTATAGCAACTAATTCTTTTCTTTAATTAACTTTGCCCAGCTCGAAAGCCACTAGTCCTCTCTGCTGAGGAAAAAGATCAACTTCGCAGAGCGAAGAAAAATGACCTTCGCCAAGCAAAGTATTTGATTACAGCGGAAAACCTAGCCTCCCTCTTGTTCGGGCCAGAACCTAGTAGTTTCGCGCTTACTGCTGAATGTGAGAGAAGTGAGTTTTTGAAATTTACTTTTATATTTTATAATTGAGAACTATTCTAACAAATATCTTATATTTTGAAACAGATAACGATTATTTAGACGAACTGATCGGGAAGACATCAAAGAATGAGCAAACCGACCAATCACAGAATTTGATTGACGAGGAATATGAGGAGGAAGAAATGTCAATATTCGATGTCTCTTTCTTAGACCAAGCCGATGGGGCTTTGGAGAAATCCCCAAAAGAACCTCCAAGAAAGAAAGCCAGGTCGGGTCATGCAGCCGACTAAACCGAAAGGATTGAGCCTCCGAGGGAAAACCCACTGCCACCGCCACCACCCAGTCAAGAGGTTGCTCAGATTGCATGCCCCCAGTTGGAGCGATTGAAACAAGCTCCGGGTCACAGTCTGGGGCATCGGGTGAGAGCTCACTCTTCACTAGCAATGGTGCTGCCTGGCAAAATATAAATAGGCTTGCTGCAGCAGAGAGTTTTACACGCTTCCGAGGAACGACAAGCGTTAAAATGGTTCAAGATTTGAACCACGATATTTTTAAGGTAATGACGTTCTTCGACTCTGTGCAGATATTTAACCTTTTATCTATATCCTATTCTTTTCTTATTATTTTTTTTTAACAGTGTAATCCCTTGCTTTAAGTTGCGCTCAAATCTTTTGTTGTGTTCAAAAGGCTGGCCGTTACCGAAAAGACTTTGTTTGATGAATGCGGTACTTTGAAGAAAACCTTAACCGAGCTTGCTGCTACTCGAGACAATGAGGCCATCGCCAGGGCTGAAAAAAAAAAAAGATATAATTCAACACGAAAAGGCCATTATTGAAGAAAATAAGTGGTTGAAGACAAATTGGGCTACAGTATGGAGCCAATATGAGTCTGCTCAGGCTAGGCTAAAGGCTAACGAAAAACAGATGACCAATCAGATGGAGCAGTCAGAGAAAAAAATTGCTGATCTGGAGGAGCAACTGGCTGCGGCTGAAGAGAATGCAATAGAGGGCTTGAAGGCCTCTGATGATTATCAGGCAACACTCATGCCTGTTTTCATTGAAGGTTTTGAACATGCTTGCGCCAAGTTTGCCGTTGTCTTCCCTGATTTAGACTTTTCGCATATCAAGCCCGGCCAGGATCTAGCAGAGAGGGAGGAAGATGGGAACGTGGAAGGAAGAAATGAGACAAAGGGAATGCAGGCACCAATCGAAGCCAATCAAGGAGCAAATGACATCGAGGTACAGTCGACGGAGATTGATGCTTAAGATGGCGAAGGCATATGAGATCATTCCACCACTTCCTGAGCATTACTCTCGCTACCCTCTTCTCTTTTGGCTTCTTTAAGCCCGTTCAATTTGGCTTTCTCATTTTTTTTTTAAGAATTTGTAGAAGGAAATTTTAGGAATGTATAAGGAATTTTTTTTTCTTCTCTCGCTGTTTAACTCTGTTTTAATATCAATATCAATTTTGTTTCTTCCAAATTTCTTTAATGTTCTATGGCCAACTTACTCGGATTTGCCACAAAAGCGATCATGGTTTGCAACTCGGCTTTACTGGTCAAGCTCGTTACTTAATTTAGCCTGGCTCGGGCTTTGGAGTCAGTTTGGACCATTAATTTGAGATTCATTTAGTGAACTCAGCCTCTGGAGTTGACCGAGCAAACGTAGATAAATATAAAAGTTGACAAATGAACAAATGTGAAATCACTTAAAATAATTGATCAGTAGAGCTATTATAGATTTATCATGATTAAGTGTAAATCACCAAACTTATGGCTACCTTATCATTCAAGGTCGTTATTTTGTATCGGATCGATCAAGATGATCTAACCCAATTCGCTCTATCGTTTTCAAGTCTGATCGATCAAACTAGCTGACCTTGCTTAGTCGCTCTGTTGCTTTTAGGTCGCCCTGTCGCCTTCAAGTTGCTCTGTCATTTTCAAGTTGCTCTCTCGCTTTTATCGGGCTTGTTTCATTGATGTCGAATTAGCTTTATGTAGTTACCTCGTTCAGAATATCTCATCAATCTTTTCGTGTTGCTTCATGTGATGTCGATCGATCGTGTGTTGATCGATCGCATCGGTTCTATTCTTCGTTTGGCTATGTCGATCGGTCATGTCACTTTGTGTCGGCCAGAGTGGTAGATATCATACGCTTAGGAGTGTGCTGTCTCGTGGGACTTACGTTCCCCTCATTGTCGCTTGCTTATGTAGACTTGCCCCTTAGGACATAGGCTTCGTGAGCCTTTGGCTTCTTGAGCCTTTGGTCACTTGGACCAATTTGCAATAGAACCATTGAAGTAGAATTGTCGAAGTAGCATCTGTTGTAAAAACATCAAAGAAAAATTGTTGTAGTATAATTTATCGTAGTAAGAGTTCCCGTATAGTTGAACGTATGCTTAACCAAGTTTCTTTAAAGTCGAATCAATAAATACACAGTTGAATTTCCAAAGGAGGAAAGTTTGAGTCATGCTCAATCAATGAGTACAATTAATGACAAGTAATGATTTACAAGAACAGAATAACAATTTAGAAAATTAAACTTTAAACATAATATCTCCTAAGGTGCTCAGCGTGCCAAGGATGTGGTAGCTATTTGCCCCCGAGTGCCTTTAGTTGTACATTTCCTTTCTGGTAAAGCCGAGCACTTGGTAAGGCCCCTCCCAGTTCGGATCGAGCTTGCCTTCTTGCGGATTTCTCATAGATTGGTTGACTCGTTTCAACACCAAGTCCCCAACGTTGAATTCTCTGGGTCGCGACCTTGAGTTGTGGTACTGGCGCATTCTCTACTAGTAGGAAGCCATTCGGACTGCAGCTTGTAGTATTTTTTCCTCGAGCAAATCAACTTCTTTCTCCATCAATTCTTGGTTTTGATCTAGGTTGAAGTTCAGCGTCCTGTTATTGGGAAGTCCGACCTCCACTGGGATTACTGTTTCGGCGCCGTAGGTGAGGGAGAAAGGAGTTTGCCCCGTTGGCATTTTCTCTGTTGTTCTGTAGGCCAGAGGATGTTAGGAAGTTCGTCCACCCAGAGCCCTTTCGCTTTATCCAGCTTCGTTTTGATGATTTTAAGAAGGGATCTATTGGTGACTTCAACTTGACCATTAGCTTGAAGGTGCTCGGGTGAGAAGTAGTGATGATTGATCCCCAACTCCTCGCAGAGTTCATTGAATTGTTTTCCCTCAAACTGTCTACCGTTGTCAGTGATCACCACCTTGGGGATACCAAACCGACAAAAAATGTTCTGCCAGAGAAACTTCCTCATGTTCTACTCTGTTATGCTCGGGAGTGCCTCGGCTTCTGCCCACTTCGTGAAATAGTCAATGGCCACCACTGCAAATTTTCTCTGTCCTTTTCCAAGAGGGAATGGACCAACGATGTCTATCCTCCATTATGCGAATGGCTAAGGGCTCTGAATAGGTGTTAGCTCCTGGGTCGGCTGCCTTGGGACATTAGAAAACCTATGGCATTTGTCACACTTTTTGACGAACTCCCTAGTATCCTTCTCCAAGCTGGGCCAATAGTAACCAGCCTTTAAGATCTTGCCGGCTAGTGCTCTACCGCCCGAATGGTTACCGTAGACCTCTTCATGAATCTCCCTCATAACATAGTCTGCCTCTTGCTCATTCAAGCACCGAAATAATGTGTAGCTGTTTCCTCTCTTGTAAAGAATACCATCCATGATTAGGTATCTGCTCGATCGGCACTAGATCCTTCGGGCTTCATTCTTATCCCCTGGCATAACGTCGTTCTCTAAATAAGCTCTGATCGATTTGGCCCATTCGGCATCATCTTCCACTTGGTTAACCTCTGGGATTCGGATGCTCGAAGAATCAAGTATCTTCATCGACACATCTGTACTTCCTTCCCCCGAGGAAGCAATTTTGGCTAAACGGTCAGCCTCTTCATTCTGGTGTCTTGGAATTCTTAGCAGTTGGAACTTGGAAAACTTTCTGGACAAGCTCCTCACTCTTTTACAGTACTCGACCATGTGTTCTCCTCTGGTTTCGTATTTCCCTTACATTTGTTCGACCACTAGCTGAGAATCACTGTGCATCTTTATTTGATCTGCCCCCATTCTTCGAGCCATTCTGAGACCAAATAGGAGGGCTTCGTACTCTGCTACATTATTTGTGGTGGAGAACTTGAAGCGAAAAGCATATTCAAACTTGTGGTCCTCAAGGGAAACGAGGATAATGCCAACACCGCTCGAATTATTAGTGGCCGAGCCGTCTACATTTAAGGTCCAGAAGTCATCAGGGTTTTCATCTAGGGTAGGGTCTTGTGGTGGTGTTATAAATTCCACAATGAAATCTACCACAGCCTGCCCCTTTATTGCGAGTTTCGATCGGTATTAGATGTTGAATTGACTTAGTTTGACCGACTAATTCATCAACCGTCTGAAGGTTTCGGGCTTGTGCAGGACATTTTTTAGAGGTTGGCCTGTGAGAACGATAATTGTGTGAGCTTGGAAGTAGGCTCTCAGCCGCTGAGCTGAAGTTACCAGAGCAAAAGCAAATAACTCCATCTTTGGATAACGTTCTTAACTCCCCACAGAGCCTTGTTCGTGTAATAAACCGACCTATGGACTCCTTCTTCTTTTTGAACAAGGACTGAGTTCACAGCAGTGGGTGAAACTGCAAGGTATAAGAATAATTCTTCCCTTGGAGTTGTCTGACTGAGCAACGGAACAAACCCCAGGTATTACTTTAGCTGCAAAAAAGCCTCCTCACACTCAGCCGTCCATTCAAAAGCCTTTCTGAGTACTTTGAAAAGGGGTGGCACTTGTCTATAGATCAAAAAATAAATCTATTCAAAGCTGCCACTCTTTTTGCCAACTTTTGGACCTCATTCGTTGTCCGGGGGGCCGCATTTGCATTATCACTCTGACCTTCTCTAGATTCGTTTCAATTCCTCGGCTGGACACTATAAATCTAAGGAACTTGCCGGATGCAACCCCGAATGCGCATTTGGCAGGATTTAACTTCATGCTGTACTTCCTCAAAGTGTTAAAAGTTTCTTGTAGATCAGCCACATGCGAATCAGTCTTTTTACTCTTAACCAGCATATCATCTACATAGACCTCCACATTTCGCTCAACCTGGCCTTTGAACATTTTGTACATGAGTCACTTATAAGTTGCTCTAGCATTTTTCAACCCGAAAGGCATAACATTATAACAGTAGACTCCTCGATCGGTGATGAAGGATGTATGCTCTTAGTCATGCTCGGCCATCTTTATTTAGTTATATCCCAAAAATGCATTCATGAAGGATAACATTTCATGGCCGGTTGTTGAATCGACCAGCAAATCAATAGACGGCAGGGGGAAGCTATCTTTCGGACAAGCTTTATTCAAGTCGGTGAAGTCGACACACATCTGCCACTTGCCGTTTGACTTCTTGACCATTACTACATTGGACAGCCAAATGGGGTATTGAACCTCCCGAATGAACTTTGCTTTTATTAACTTGTCGACCTCTTTGGCAATTACCTCATTTCTTTCAGGGCAGAAAATTTTTCTCTTCTGCTTTATTAGCCGAGCAACAGGAAAAATGTTAAGGTAATGAGCGATCACACTTGTATTTATTCCTGGCATGTCTTCATGTGACCAAGCAAAAACATCCAAGTTATTCAACAAAAAATTATTTATTTCTGCCTTCAAAGGCTCGGGTGTCTCTGAGCCCACCTTTATTGTTTTTGCTTGAGCTAGATAACCTACATCAAGATCCTCCATCTCTCCTTCTGACTCCCTATGTCTAACTTCCTCTTCATCTTGAACCTTTAACCTATCTATCATTAGGGCCTCTCGAGGATTCTCTTTCTTTAGTGAAGACATGTAGCATTCCTGAGCTACCTTTTGGTTACCCCGGACACATCCAACTCCATCTTCGGTCGGAAACTTGACCAAGAGATGGTAAGTGGGTGTGACGGCTCAGAATTGGTTGAGAGTTTTCTTCCCCAAAATGACATTGTATGTCGATGGACAGTCCACTACCAGAAAGGTAATCATCTTCGTAGTCTGATGTAGCCCTTCTCCAAGTGTTACTGGAAGAGTAATTGAACCGAGAGGAACAACTCGGTCTCCTGTGAACCCGACCAAAGAGGATGACACTGGCTTCAACTTGTTCCAACCGATCTTCATCTTCTCAAATGCCCCCCAATATAGAATATTAGCTGAACTTCCACTATCGACTAGAATCCTCCAGGTTTTGAAGTTGGCGATGATAGCAGAAATGACAAAGGGGTCGTCATGAGGCTGACATACCTCGTTTACTTCTTCATCTGTAAACATGATCGGTTGGGACTCTCCTTTTATTTCCTTCAATGGCCGGTCTGCCAATAATATCTCCCTCGGCCTACTCAGGTCCCTGGCATATTTCTTCCGAGTGGAGGAAGATTCTCTGCCCGATGCAAAACCACCTAAAATCACCCTTATCTCACCAATTGGGTTTTGGTTTTACCTAGCAGGGGCGGGGTTTTATCTCTCGGGATCTCTTCTTCCTGGGCTACGTTGGTCAGGCGTCCTCCAGTCGGGCCTTCTATTATTGCATCCCAGAAGGAACCGACTGAGCCTCCCCTGGCGTACCAGTTCTTCGACTCGCCGTTTAAGGTCAAAACACTCCTCTGTGTCGTGACCATGGTCCCAATGATAATGGCAGTACTTTGCTAGAGAGCGATTCTCCGCCAGAGCAATTATCGGTGCCGGCCATCTGAAATCGGGATCATTCTGAATCTCAAGAAGCACGTTTTCCAAACTGGTATTCAATGGAGTATTAGCTCTTTGACCGTCAAATCTCCAGTCACCAAATCTCTGATTATCAAATCTCCGATTATCAAATCTTTGTGGCCCCCTATCTGGCCTGTTATCAAATCTCTTATTCTTGGTGTTCCTACTATCTCTAACATGGTCTTGACCATTTTGCATTTTTCTCTTGAGCTTGGAGCTCGAAGCTCCATTAGCATCTTTCCTTGCCTTCATTGTGTCTTCCACATTGATGTACTTCTGAGCTCGAAACATGAGCCCAGCCAGGTCGAAGGGCGGCTTATTCACTAAAGATGCCGTAAACTTAGGTGACTAAAGAACCAACTTCTCGTCGAACTCATCCACTTCCAAAATCTTCTTATTAAACCTCCCCACATAATCCCTGAAGGGTTCATCTCTTCCTTGTCGGATAGTGAGGAGATGGGTGGCAGCCTCTTTTTGGCTTACAAATTATTTACTGAGCTCAGAAAAAGTAGCTATTGTACCTGGCTTGATTTTAGAAAACCAAGTACGGGCAGCTCCCCTCAGCGTTGTTAGAAAGACTCGGCACATGATCTCATCCGGGTACGCATAAATGAGCATAAGAGTTTTATAGGTCTCCAGATGGTTCAATGGATCCTGCGATCCATCAAATGAATTAAGCGACGACATCCTAAACTTTGCTGGGAAAGGATAAGCCATGACAGTTAGGGTGAACAGAGAGTCAGTATTACCCAGTAGATTCTTCATTATATTTAGCGGCTTCACTGCTGCCAAAACTCCCTCCATTTAGGCTTGCATTGCCCTGAACTACTCCTGCCATGGATTGGCCCGAGCATCCCTCACACTAGTGGCCTCCGCCTTTGACACATCCCCGCGAACACCAAGGGGGACCACAGGTTCCACGGTCCTGTCCTTTCTTCTTGACTCTTCTGGGAGAACATTCTCTCCCACTATGCCAACCCCCGGTGCCGAAGAAGCTTCAGCAACTCCAACCCCAGTGCCAACGGGAGCATAAGCATCTTCGGCTCCTCCATGAGCCCCGTTTCCCTCCATGTGTTGCTCAACAGCACCTCCATTGTTTGCTCCATTCACCGGTGGAACCATAGGAGGTGGAGTCGCCGCAGCTGGAGGCGTAACATTCATTCGCTGCAACATTGTCTGGTTCTGGGCCATCAATGTCTGCATATCAACCATCATTCCCTGCATCTGCCTCTCCATGGCATTAATCTTCTCGTCATTCTGGTTCTCCATTTCTACAGTAGGATTGAGGTTGAGTGTTAGTTTCGAATCTTGTTTGGACCAGTAGGCTGGGATTGAGGTTGAGTGTTAGTTCTAAATCTTGTTTGGACCATAAAACTAGTGAGAAAGAGTCATTTCCCACAGACGGTGCCAACTGATGGTACAATGAATCAGGATGAGCACTGGATGATCCAAACTGGTTCCGAGTCTCCGAGAAATGTTGCCTTGACACTACTGTGGTGTTTACCAAAGAGCCGCTGATGGTTAAGTTAGCAACAAAGTTGATAAAGTATTTTAGCAGAATAACGACAAAATAAAGGTAATGTATCTGTACCTGAACACCGAAGGTAGTTATAGTTATGGACAGATGTTGAACCTACATGAATAATGTATATATGAATAGTACATAATCATACTTGCTATCTAATTAGGATTTGCCACGTGTATTTACAAATCCCCATATTAATATCACTCAATTAGTTATCAAAACCGTTAGTGGGCAAGCAGCACCTCTACAGACGAGTATCACGGAATATGTCAGAGAGTGGTCATACGCGTGACCATGACATAAGCATTTTTGTCTTGTATGAGAAGATCAAACCAATCTTCCGACCGTGTGGTCGGTAGGCCGAGTTAGTGTACTTCCGGCCGAGAATAAATGTTCAGTCGGGTATGAAGACCGGTCGGGTATGAGTATTCGGTCGGGTGCACCTTATTAAGTTTGACGTGCAATTAGACCAAGTCTTTTTTTAATTACTTAATTACATATTTTTTTCTCATTTTAATTTTGTTCTACCTTTTAGTATTTAAATTGTATTTTTAACATTTAGATTCTTTTAGACATTTCCACTGGATGAATTTTTATAAAAATTTAAAAATTGAATATACAATTTTAACTTCTAAAATTTCAACCCTAACTTTTTTTTCTTTAATTTTTTTCCCTGATTGACCTCCATCAACTAGAAATTCTAGCTTCAAAAACAACATAGTATTTGGCTTTATTTTATTGAGAAACAAAAATAGAGGAATACACGAATTTTGTTATTAGATGTTTTCAACAACTTTGAACATATTTCAATTTATTCACGAGTCATGACTAAAAATTGTGCTCATGTACTAAAAATGAGCAAAAAACTACTTAGTAATGAGCCAAAAAAAAAAAAAAAAAAAAAGAACAAAAACAAAAA
>JAVXUM010148363.1:0-15099 GCA_035590655.1 Pouteria glomerata
TGTCGATGGATTTCATGTGTTTGTATTGTTTGAATGACGTTTAATATGTAATCAGTAAAGACAACGTAATGGAGAATAGGTCTACTTTTGTTAGTTGATTGGATCTTTTTTTTAATTACATGTTATGACATTCTCTATTGATACAATGCTTATGTGATGGCCAACTTAATGCAATGTTTTTTTTATAACACAGTCATGTGGTTATAATTTGTTTCCGTATATGCAGGTAGTTATAGATCATTGATGGACCCGGTTCTAGATTTGCTTTCACCTGGCCCTGACGATCCATCAGTTCTCTATCGTCAGTCATCGCATAGATCTTCACGGATATGGTAGGATGGGGTAAGTTTGAAATAGAAAACCAGTAGTTGTATTTATCTATTTCATTTGTTCCTTTAATTAAATGAATATTTGCATTGGGATCCCAGTCGCTATTTGTGAATATTGTAACGTCTTATTTTTCTCATTGCAGGAAGAGATAGTGCTTACTGTCAGGAACAGTAAGCAGTTGATGCGTGATTTTACACGTATACCCAGGGATATGAGAGTGGTTGAGTACTTGGTTAGAGCGGGGTTATATGGGTTCTACAGGATGGGTTGCATTAAGTTGTACCACCCCCTTATCACAGCCTTGATCGAGCGATGGAGGCCTGAGATGCATACATTTCACATGTTATGCAGGGAGTGCATAGTCACACTAGAGGATATCAGTGCCATTATAGGCCTACCAGTTGACGGGTTTATGGTGACTGGCATGGATGAGAAGCATGGTGTGGCAGATTGGATTGCCATAGTTCAGAGGTTACTAGGTGTTGCTTCTCTTGCATCTGCTATCAATGGAGCACGGATACAAATTACATGGTTGACTAGGCACTTTACTCGACTACCGGATAATGCAGATGATAAGGTCGTCCAACAGCATGCGTGAGCCACTTTGTTGCTATTGATTAGGGCTGGCTTGCTAGCAGACAAGTTAGGCACTATGGTGAAGCTCATGTATTTATCGATGCTGGAACAGTTGAACCATGTTGGGCGGTATAGCTGGGGTTCTGCGACACTTGCTTGGCTATATCGGGAGATATGCAAGGCAGCACAATCAAGTACGAAAGAAATCTTAGGGCCCTTAGTGATACTGCAGATATGGGCATGGGAGCCGTTCTCTCTTCTGCGACCAGTCATTCGACAGCGTCCGCCCATTCCAGCACCAATGGATCCTCTACCACAGGAGGTTCCCATAGAGGCAGCCATGGAGAAGGTTCTAGCCCCAGATCCGCCCCATGATGCAAACGCACATCCTAACCCCCCACCACTACCAGCAGACCCATATGGCTGTAGGTATGAATTTACTATAGTTGTTTACAGAGATTTTTTTGTACTTTTATTTTCTCCAACATATTTTTCATTGCAAGTTACACTATGTATGTCATTGTAGGTGGCACGCCAGACTTACGTTGACTAGTTCTTGTACACTTCGAGACTACAGGGATCAGTTGGATATAATGACTAAGTCATAGATGACGTGGCAACCATATCTGATAGATCTTCTCATACCTGCACATGACCGAGCGATTTGGCGAGCAAGGGTGCCCCTTATTTGCTATGATGTAGTGGAGATGTACTTCCCAGATCGAGTTATGTGACAGTTTGGGATGATTCGGGAGGAGCCCATTACATGTGAGAACAGTCTTACTTTGCATGCAATTGATCGACGAGGTCGCACAGGGACTCGCTGGGATGCGTACCATCGAGAGTACATAGCCTCTTGGGAGGATCGACTTAATAAGGTAGTCACAGTTGACCCATCTATAGGACAGATGGCATCAGATGACCCATACATGTGTTGGTATAGGACCATCAGTAGAACGCCGATTGGACCTCTACGAGACGTGCCTCCCATTGGATCACGGCCTATTGCAGCCACAAAGACTATATTGGTTAGTAACTTTATAAAAAATTAATATATACTATTCTTCTTTCTCAGTTAGTTCTCAATTATTTTCAAGTATCTAATATATTTGTTTGTATGTTAACAGGTTAACACAGCTGTCAGGGCTACTTAGATAGCAGTAGATCTCCTCAGTTGTAGAGATTGTGTGATACCCTCACCTTTGGTGTGAATGAGAATCCTTAACGTCTTTTTTATGGAGATGAGATTCGAGCTTGTTAATGTGATGAAAGGTTATGTTATTCAAGTTGTTCTAAGTGTTAGAAGTTAGAGTTGTTATGGGAAAAGATCATGGTCCTAGAATTTGTCTAAGCATTGGAGGATGTATGCATGGTTTGATTTGTGCATTTGTTTGTTGTGAATGTGCATGTGAGGCTCAAGGGTGGTCGGCTAGACGATGTAGAATGGAGAGAGAGTTGTTTGGTTTCAAGTAAGTAAAGGAAATAGGAATGTAGAAGGGGAGAGCTGGCCATGGGAGGTTTTGGCTTCAAGATTGACTAAGTCCATGCCATTTAGACCAACTAAACTTAATTTGGACCAATGAAATGGAGCTTTGACCCTTTGACCTCCACATAGGACATATATATATGTATATATTAATGTAAGAAGGTTGGGAGAAGAAGGAATGGCCGGCCAAGGGAAGTAAGTTTCCACTTTGGTTGTTTGTTGTTTAGTACAAGTCAAGTTTGCATTAAAAATGTGGTGGAACCCCTAGTAAATGCTTGGGAAGGCTTTATGCATATATAGGTATAGATATTGTGAGGGGGATGGAGGAGGAAAGGAATGGCCGGGCAAGGGCATTAGGGTTTCCATTTTGGTTTGTTTTATTGTTTTGTGCAAGTCAAATTTGCATTTAACATGGTGGGACCCTTTAAGTTAATGCATTGAGACTTTGATACTTATACATATGTATATGTGTTGGTCAATTTGTGGTGGAGGAGGAGGTTGGCCAGCCATTGTGATTGAATATATATATGTATGTTTGGTTGGTGAAATGATTAAATAATAAGCCAAATACCTAAGAGAGAGAGGGAGAAACCATTTTGTGAAAGAAAAGAAACCTTCGGCCATTGAAGAAAGTTTGAGAAGTTGAGAGCAAGCTTGAGGGAAAATTGAAAGAAAAGAGAAAGAAGAAGAAAGGAAGAAGAAGAGCAAGAAGAGAAGTGAAGAAAAGAAGCAAGAGGAGAAGAAATTCAAGAAGAGATCAAGTGTTTGAAGCTAGTGGATCTTGGTGCTAGCTTGAAGAAGGAGGAAGGAGATGTCTTCTTGGAGATGTCTTGAAGAGATTGAAGCTTGAATTTAAGGCAGAGAACTCCTCCTAATATATATTTTGAACTCTTCTTCTTCTTTTTTGAATTTTGGTTATTATGGTGAAAAGTAGAGAAAACCATGAGGTGGTGCAGGAAACTTACCATCTTTGCATATAATTTTTCTTCCACTCCCTTGATTTGTTTTTTTTTGTGGTTGGTTGAGATGTAGAGTTACTTTCCCTTTTATGGGGATATGCTAAAACCCTTTTTTTTCCCTCCCTTGTTTCACACAAAAGATGGGGGTGTGCGGTGGTGTTGGTTGTGGTGTTTAGGAGAGGAGTATATGTTGGTTGTGAGGTTAGAAGGGGAGTAGACTTAAGAAGAAAGGTTCTTGAGTTCCCTTTCAAATTGACATGTAATAGTATGGCCTTGAAAGTGGAGGAAGGGGAAAAACAAAAAGGGGTTGGTTCACAATAAAGTTAGGTTGTTGAAAGTTGATTGAGATGAGCAAAACCCTAGTGAATGAGAGGTGACTAAGAACCTTAAACTTAAACTAGAAAATTTGGGATTTTGGGGTATTTAAACCGACCGTCCGGACGGGAAGTTCTAGCGTCCGGACGGGCTAAAGGCAGACGGGATCTTCCCTCTCTGTCATCCAGACGGGAGCAGGGGGTGTCCGGGCGGCAAGGCTTGGTTTTGGCCCCGTGATTACTGCCGTCCGGACGGAAGCAGGGGGCGTCCAGACGGTGGGTTATGTCTACCTTGTGCATTTGTTTACCTCATGACATATAGTGCTTGGGTTGACATTGTTACTTAAGAACCATCTTGAAATTATCTTAATTACATTTCAATGATTGAGTATTGATATTAATGTTACATGAGAACATTTAAGAAAATCCTTGGAACTATTTACTTTCCAATGGGGGATGATTGATGTTGATGTTAATGCTAAATGAGAACATTCATAAAACGAATTGTGTTGTTGATCCGAAACTCCAGGTGAAATGTGTTGCATATGTACTCACATACTTTATCAACTTAAGGGAAGATAAGAAAATTAAATGATTAGTTATGTGCCGGGGATTGCGGGATACAGAAAATAAGAATGGGGAAATGTTTTTTCCTCGGGTCGAAAATCCTAGAACCTGCTCAGGGTTGGTGTTTTATACCAGTAGGTTAGTAGCCTACGAAATGAGGACAGTGTATTGGCTTAAGCATACACACGGGCGTAACGTCGTCCTGGGTTGCCACCCTAAAGCACGCTGGTGGCCGTGGCGTCCTTCGGAACAAGGATGTCGGAACGGTACCTAATCCCCAATGATGTGTGATTACTTGATGTGTGATGTATACATAAAATAAACAGGATAACGGTTTAACTAAGGATGATTGATTATGTACACTTTTGATATGCGAATTAAGTTATGAAACTTGCTTATACATTGTACCATGAGTTATATGCTTTCATACTCTAAACGCTGCATTGTATTATGATTACTACATGCATTCTTTTATATTATGGGGAGTGTATCGTGGGCACACGCCGTCTATGCTCACGTCCCTATAGATGTCCATGCAGGACCCACACAGGACGAGTAGGAGGGACCACGAGGAGATACATGCTTGGTTGCAAAAGTGGAGCTAGTTGGGCATGTTGTAAATGTATTTTTGAGAAAACATTGGCCTATACATAATTTCCTTTCTCTTTTGGGTTTGTAATGGCCATAAGGCCTAGGCTTGTACAAACTTGTGGGGATTCATATAGTGGATGGTTATATGTTTCCATTAGATCATGTGGAATGGATGTATGGTCTTGAATGAGAATGTATGATTACATTATCAAATCGCTGCGTGATTGTATGGCAGCGAGTACATATATCTTGCACAGGGTTGTCTATTAGGTACCCCTTTGACCAAAATTTAGGTCGTTATATAGCAGGGGGAGTTTTGTGGGTCCATTGCATGCCGGTGTGTTTGCTCTGATATAATGACTCGGTTTACATGGTTTGCATGTTTTACACTCACCCCTGGGTCCCCGGACCCGGGGCGTGACAATATTAATACACGCTTTCTTACAATGCAAGAGTATAAGCCCCACCAAGCTTTAAATTTGAAATAAATAAGATAAGCCAAATCTAACTCAAGTACAAAATTTTGTTAGAGGCTAGTTGTTATAATTATAGAATTAATGTTAGTAAACTAGTATTAATTAATTTTTTTATTATTAAAGAAAAATTTTGCAATATATATATGTAAGAGACACATAATAGAGGCTGTCCAATTTCAAGCCCAACTTTCTCCATCCAATATAAAATGTATATTATAGCCTATTATTATTAGAGACATTTGACATTAAAGTCGCAATAAGGTGTAAATTTCAAACAAATAAAACAAGACAAGAAAAAAAAGATTAAAACTTGTTAGGTTTTTATATAATAATTGATAATACATAAACAAATCAATGGCTTCAAAATTGTTTTCTTAGGTGTTGGATTAAGTTTGCCTAAATATAGTCCAACAAGTATGCCTACTGTTTGCTACATTTTGCCATTAGGTGTTTGTGCTAGTTGCATTGAAATAATTCTTGTACATGCAGACTGAGGTATGGAATGATTTAGCTGCTTTGTTATTCCAACATATTTTCAATAATCATTTTAATTAAAAACAAGAGAGTAAAGTATAATTTATTGTACAAGTCATGCATCCAAATAACAGGGTTATTTTTTAAGCAGTTTGATTACATGGTAACAACTCATGACTATCTTTTGACATGTATTGCTTTACTTGCCTATTTGACCGCGGATAGAATGTGCGTCTAAAAATATCCCCAAGTGCAAGGGCGTGTGGTGTAGTTTAATCTTGGGAAGTCCAAGGTCAAATCCACAGGGAACCTAAGATTTAGTTTCTAAGTCAAAAGAGATTCTAAATTCAAATACTAGAAAGTTGGAGATTTCCTAAACTATGGTTGCCAAAATTTTAAAATCAAACTTGCTTAAAAATAAATAAGAAGCAAATAAAAGATTCCATCAAAAATTTAAATAAGATCAAATTTCCTAATCAAGATTTCAAGAAAAGACTGGTAAGAAAATTCCAAACACAAATAAAAGTATCAAGATTAAATGAGTTCTTAATTAAACTTCACAATTTCGGGTAACTCTTTATTTCACTAAGGGATGTGCTATATAAGAATAATATAAATTGAAGTTCATGAAAATAGCCCCTACACAGTTTTAAAATCACGTTTCATGATGGATTGTAAAACCGAACAGATTTTCTATGAAAATATTAGGGTTCAAACCCAGATCAAGATTTGTTCAAAAATTATTTAGAAAATTTTAATCAAAAGTTTTTATCAGTGATTTCAGAGAATATGATCAAAAACTTCTGTTTTCGAAGGTTTTTCAAACAACCAAAATCAGGTTTGTTTTGAAATCAAATTCAATTTTGCCCAAAGTTATAAATCTACTTTTTTTATACGAAAACCTTTACCAGTGATTACAAAGAATGTAGTCAAAAGTTTTCGTTTTCGAATGTATTTGAAGCAAAATAAAAAGATTCCAAAAATCGTAGATCATTACGCAAAGGTTTTTATAACCCATGCATAGGATCTACCTACATCCCTTAGTTCATAAAGAATCACCCTTCCTTGATTCGTTAAATCAAGAACTAGGGTTTTACGCTAGTTCCATAATAAAAACTAAACACATCTTTAAATTAATCATGCAAGAAACAAATAAACCAACAAGATTGGAGAAGAAAGAATAAAAAATAAAATCAGGAAAGAATTTGATTAATCTAAAAATTCAGAATACCATACTTTGAAGAACGTAGCAAATAGCGAAAGATAATGGAAGTTGAAATTACACCAATGAAAGCTACTCCAATCTTCAAAAACATCTTCTAAAACTAATGAAAAGCTCCCAAGAAACTCTCTAAAATGTGTGTAAAAAGAAGTGAAAGTATATCCTAGACGACTGCTCAAAAGAGGTTTAAACACAAAAATTCCCGAAACCCTAAAATCAAAACTCATTAAAATCCCGCGTGTCCCAGGTGTCCGGACCCCTTATTTTGAGGTGTCCGGACCATAGTGTCTTCACGAGTTTGGTGAGGTCTCCAGGTGTCTGGACCACTGCTGCTCCAAATCATTTTCCTCATCTTTGGGTCTCCTAATTGCATTTATTTCCTAATTTTTCCTGCAATAAAAAACAATAAACCAATTTAGCATAAAACACTACAAAAGTAAACAATTAATCAAAACAAATGCATATTCTATATGAAAATGTAGGTCTTGTAATTACGCTTTTCAAGTATAATCACATAACATGCCCTTGTAGCTTTTTTGTCGTCGTTGGCACAATCTACACCATGTTCAGTTATGCAAGGTTATTTTGTGGCAAATCCATATGTAATTTTAAGTTAAATACGAATCAAGGAAGAATTGAAAGCTGATGGAAAGTTTCCTAATTAATAAAGAAATCAATGGTTGTAAAGTTTCTAAATTTGAAGAAGTCAAGAAAAATTGAAACTGAATCCAATAAAAAATCCAATAAGTTGCTAAATTGAAGAAAGATTCAAATTCTAATTAAAGCAGGACACGAAAAGAGACATGCGGAAATATTCCAGTACACCTCGCAGGCAGGGTGTGGGGAGCGCACGACTGCACCACATAGACGCTGGGAGCTCACTGGATGCGCGCGGGTGCGCAGCTTTTGATATACTCTTAAATGAAAATTCCAGTAAGGTATGCATGTAGTAGGATGGGAGCGCGAGGGATCGAGCAGCGTATTTTCTGAACAGATTTAATTTCTTATTTTGTCAATCTAGGGTACTTTTATGTAACTCTATATATATGGACCACAACTTGTTGGTAAAGGTATGGAACATAATATAGAGTGCTAGAAAGAAAGAGTCAATTGCCATTTGGGCCTTCAAGTTCTTTCTCTTGCCTTTTGTTTCTCTTGCCTTTTGTTTGTATCATTCTTGACTTTCTGTATGAAGAAGAAAGCCCTGCTTGTAGGGTTCATCAAGTGAGTCGAACAAGAACGTTGAAAAGATTCATGCAAGTGAGTCTAGAGAGTCCTAATAAAACCTTGTAACCCATTGATAGTACGAATTGTTTAATAGAGGTTTCTCCATGTGAAAGGGTTTCTTCTTAATTATCTGGTGTGATTTCTTTTCTGTTTTATGGATTGTTTAGGTGGTTTAAAATTTTCAATTGGTATCAGAGCAGGTCACTCTACATCTTTAAGTGAAGATCTTGATCCAAACCAATGGATCTACCACGTGGAGGAGGCTCAAGCACCAGACTCCCATGGTTTGACGGATCAAACTATTCATACTGGAAGGTATCTATACAAGCTTTTTTGTTGGGAATTAATTATCAAGTATGGACCTCTGTGATTCAAAGATGGGAAGAGCCTACGCATGAGGTTGATGGACGGATGGAACCAAAGCCAATTCTAACTTGGACCAGAGCAGAGCAAGAAAGTTCGAAGTGAAATTTTAAAGCCTTAAGTGCTATCTTTTCAGCAGTCTACCCTAATGAGTTTTATCGGATTTCAAGTTGTACGAGTGCTTACAAAGCATGGCTAATTATGTAGAATACTCACGAAGGAAACAAACAAGTCAAAACCAGCAAGCTCCAGAAACTGACTTTAGAGTTTGAAAGCATAAGGATGAATGAAGATGAAAGATTTTATGATTTTTACATGCAACTCAGTCATATTATCATTTTTTATCACAATCTTGGAGAACCTATTCCAGAGTATAAAGAGGTACATAAAATTCTGCATTCACTCCCTCATTCTTTTGATTCCAAAGTTACAGCCATTGAAGAAGCCAGGGATGTAAATTCCATGAGAATAGAGGATCTTGTGGGATCACTACAAACCTACGAGACAAACATGTTTAAACCTCAGAAGGCAAAGAAGGAGACTGATTTTAAGACTGTGAAAGATAAAGATGAATAGGAAGAATGTGATAAAGAATTAGAAGTCATGGCAAAAAGATTCTTGAGTTATATGAAGAAACAGAAAAAATCTATGCTCAACAAAAATAATAAAGAGAAGTCAAGGTCCAAAGAAAAATGAAAGAAAATCAAGAAGAATGACAAAGAAGAAGACAAGAAAGATAAAATACAATGTTTTGAAAGTAAAGGTTTGTGGTCATGTTACTCAAGACTGTGCAAACAAGAAAAAGAAAAAGAAATATGTCAAAGTTGTGGATTCCATACTTGATGATGACTCCGACTCCTCAGACGACTCATCTGCTTCATCCTTCTCAGATAATGAAGGTAATTTTGTTACTTCCATGGGATCTCGCACTTCTTTTACTAGATCATTTTCTGGTTCTCAGAGCGATACAGAGACTACCAATCATGATGATGATGATTCAAATAATGAATTTAACAATAATCTCCAAGTTGCCTACAATGTTCTCTACACTGAATATTGTGAGTTGAAGAAACAAAAGATGGATCAACACATGAAAAACTATCCGGCAAATTGAAAAACTATCCGATAAATTGTTCTCCTTTAAAGATGAAAGTCAGTTCTATTCTTAAAATGTAGAAAAGTTCAAAGAAAAATTAAAAGTGAAGAATAAGAGAATTGAAGATCTGGAGAAAACTATTGAAGAGCTTCAAGCTAAAATACTCAAATTGAATGAGAAGATAAAAGATGATGCGAAGACCTTTGAAAAGTTGACTATCAGCTCAAGCAAGATTGACGAAATTTGGAGCAAACAAAGGTTTCATGGAGACAAATCAGGCCTGGGTACACTGGAGAGAAGAATCCAACCGCATCCTCGTCATCATCAATTTCAAAGTCTACTTCAAAATCTATTGTAGTCTAGAAGAATGCTTCAAAGGTACTTAGTACTTCAAAGTTTATCTCAAAGCCTGCTACACCACCAAAGAGAAGCTGTCAAAAATTTCAACATCATCATATCCCCCTCCTATGGTGAAAGTTACATAATTTTCTAAGCCACAATCTTTTGTCCCTACTTGTCACCATTGTGGCATTCAAGGGCACATTCGACCCAATTGTCATAAACTTTATGGTTTACCTTTAGATTATGTTAAAAAGTTTTTAAGAAATCAAAACCATAAAGTTCCTATGACAAATAGATTTCAAACTTTTACTAATTTTTTTGAAAAACCTTTTGCACAGCAATAACAGTTTTTAAAACCAAGATATGAAAATTTTCAAAAATCAAAAATTTTAAATTTTTATGAAAGGCCTGAGAAAAATAAAAATTTTGAAAAGATTATTTTTCTTAAAATTAGGTTGTTTGGATTAGAAAGGGTGACTTGAATGTCGTACACAACCCTAAGAATGTTGAAGGAGTAAGCCTTGAAAAATAGAAGAAATTTTTTCCATAAACTAGGCTGTGCTTCATTGATAAATTTTTATCCTAGATATTTTTGAATTTCTGTATAATTTTTTTTTTTTTGTTAAAAAAAAAAATTGTTTGAGTTCAAAAATTTGATTTGCTCCCTAAATCCTTTAGCGCCTTTTGCTTTGAATCTCTTAAGAAATCTTTAGGCATTTGTGCATATCAATAATTTTTTTTTTTTTTTTAAAAGAATAGGAGTTCATTATTTGTTTTAAAGATATTTCATGACTTCTATCTCCTTATATGTGCGTCAATCATTTAAACAAATAAATTTTTAATGAATTAAAAATTCGTATTTTCATCTAAATTGACAAAGAGTGTTTTGATGAAATTTCCCATAATTTTGATGTACTTTTTTTTACACTTGACTGATTATGCATATATCTTTCCATCTTCTTATCTATAAATCATGGATTATTGTTTAATGTATTTAAAAAAAATTAAGGGGCCTTCACGTTAAAAAAAATAAAAATAAAATAAAAATTCCTGCCTTGGAAAGGGCTACCGGTGGGATTTGTGAGAAATTCCTTAATGATTCATTGTTTGTTAAGGGAAAAGCTACCTGCCCATAAGCATGTGAAAGCTGCTAAGACCTCAAAAAAGGATTTAAGCCAACGAAAAAAAGAATGAAAGGAAAAAAAAAAAGAAAAAGAAAGAAAAAATTTGGCTCTTAATTCATTTGGTGCATCAAATTTAATTTGTTAATTCTATGATTTGTTTGAGGGGGAGCCTATATGTATATTTTAGTCACAATCTCACACGCGCACGAGCATTGTTTCTATTTTATAGCTTAATTCATCTTATGACACATACTTGAAAATTTATTTGGAAAGTTGAATTTTAGTTCATTTAAATTTATAAGAATTGGGTGATAGATTTACATATTTGGAGATAAGTGAAATAAAATTTCTTTGATCCATTTTATGAACTTTCCTAGCTCTTTTCAATATATTCAAATTTTTTGTGTACACAAAAAGGTCCTAAAAGATTTTCTCAGAAAGGTTCACTCAGAAGGCGTTAATTATTTTTTTAACTATTTTTAATTCATATTTTTATTCTGATATTTTCGTGTGCTTATCAATTCATATAAAAAATGAAGAGTAAAAATGTCAAATTGTCATTTTGTGGCCCTGTGAATTTGGAACTTAAACTTGGAATTTAATCTTGAAAATTATTTCAAAATGTTTGCCATATGATGTTTTGATGAGTTTGTTGCAAGTGTGTGCAGAAATAATGGAGGCATGAATGAAATTTAACTTAAGTTTTGATATGGAATTGCCAATGGGGAGATTGTAAGGTTATTTTGTGGCAAATCCATATGCAATCTTAAGCTAAATATGAATCAAGGAAGAATTGCAAGCTAATGGAAAGTTTCTAAGTTTTTAAAGAGTTTCAGTGATTATGACGTTTTCAAATCCAAGAAGTCAAGTTTAAGGAGTCAAGATAATTTGGAAATTAAATCCAATTCAAACTTGGAAAGTTGCCAAATTCAGTCAGGGTTAAATTCTAATTGAAGCAGGACACAGAGCAAGGCACGCGAAAAAATCTAGTACACCTCTCAGGCAGGGCGCGGGGAGCTCGCGGCTGCGACCTTAGGGCGCTGGCAGACCGCTGGGAGTGCGCAGGTGCGCTGCCTTTGATATTCACTTGAATGAGAATTCCAGTGAGGTTCGCAGGAAACAGAATGGAAGCGCGAGGGATCGAGTAGCGTATTTTCTGAACAGATTTAATTTCCTATTTTGCCAAATTAGGGCAACCTTTTGTAACTTTATATATATGTATCCAGCCTTAATGAAGAATACACACTTGGAGGAACATATTATAAAGATCTAGAGAGATAGCTTTTCATTAGGGTTTTCACGATCTTTCTTTAGCTTTTTCTTGTATTATTTTTTTACTTTCTGTGAGAGGCAGAAAGCCCTGCTTGTAGAGTTCATCGAGTGATTTGAGCAAAATTAGCGAAGGAATTCGTATGAGGGAGTCATAGAGAATTCAAGTAGATGAAAGGATTGGTGCGAGTGAGTTGTAGAGAATTTGAGTAGGACCTTATAACCCGTTGATAGTAGGGATTCTGTAATTGAGATTTTTCTCCTTATGAAAGGGTTTCTCATTATTCTCTGGTGTGATTATTTTTTTTCTTTGTGTGATTGCTTGGTTTGGAGAATTTTCAAATATCATAATCATTTATCAATTTAAATATTAATGAAAATAACAAAATTAAAAATAAATTAAATTAAAATTTAAACCCTTACATTCATCCCCAAAATCATATACCATTAAATAAAAAAATATATATATGACATTGTTCAAAATAATTTAAAATTTCAACAAAAACCTCTACAAATTACCAAGAAAGAAAAACTACAAATAGGAATTGTAAGTAAAAACAAAAAAATAAAAAAACTTAGCAAGAAAAATAACACTAATAGGGTAATATCATATACAATTAAAAAAGAAAAAAAGGGAAATATTGTGTATAATTTGTTTCATATTACTCTATCAATCAAGAAATCAATCACATTAAAAGAAAAAATTTTAAAAAGTTACTAGTTACTTTACCATTTAAGAAATTCAATGATTCATAATAATCTAAAATTTGCTCCAGATTGTTTGTTCAAACATGATTAATTACCTTCGAAAGTTTTGCTTTAATAAAATTCTCTTTCATAGTGTTACGTCTTACGTTTAATGAAATTCAGAGAGAAATATATGAGTGAGAGTATATACAAGAGTGAGAGATATAGTTATATAAAAGCGGAAGTAAAGTTATAGAAAAAGAAAAAGTGGAGAATAATAAATGAAAAGAAAGAACAATTATGATATTTAATATGTTTTGTATTAATAGTCCTATATTACATGGGTATTTTTGTAACCTTGTAGGAATAAAATAATGCTGAGAAATGGGGCAAACTTTTAAAAGAATGCCAATATCCTCACCCATCAACTATACATGATATTCATCTGATTTAAAAATTAACACATAACTTATAATGATTTGGATTAAATTATAAAATTAACATATTTGCTTAAAAATTTAACTGAGTTGAACCTCATGAGTCAAAATTAATTCAAGAGAAAAGGTTTTCACCAAAATTAATAGAAAAAGGTATATTTTTAACCATTTTATGATAAAATGAAATTTTGTTTCATTCTTTAAATAAGCTCAATACAAAAATCAATAAACAAATTTTTCGTTTTCTCATCAATGCCTATTGGATAATTACATATGACATGCAAAATAAAAATTTAGTTAAATTTAACAAAATTCCGTCAGTTTCGTTCTTCAATCCAAATCAAAAGAGTTATATATTAATTTTTAAACTAGAAAAAAATTATGTATTTTTGGATCAAATTTAAAATGTTAAAAAAGTGAAATTAGAAAGCAGTCAGGCTCTTGATTTATGGGAGCAGTAAAATTAACACTACATATGTGTTAGAGAGTTTGATTGGATAAAATTAATTAAAATTTATTAATTTTAACTTATTTTTTGTATTTTGTAATTAAATTTTATTTTATATTATTTTTATTAAATTTTTATATTTTTATTGTATTTTTTTATCACATTCCAATCAGCCAAACACTCAACAAAGCTTTGGTCATAACGTCCCGATTGGATGCTGTTAGAAGAAGGAGGCAAAAATAATACCACGTATTATTTTTCGATGTGATGTTTTTTGCATGGTTTGGGAAGTAAAAAACTTTCCCGAAAATTTTTTGCTGAGCAAAAATTTTGTAGAAAAAGGTGTATTATTTTTGGAGAGGGTTTGAGGTTTCTAAAAATAATACATCTTACTAAGGATGAAATTAGTCCATTTTACCCCTTTTACCAAAGATAAAATTAGTCTGTTTGGGATTGCACAAGGGTAAAAAATTCATTTGATAATTTTTTACATTATACATTTATCCTTATACACCTTTGTTAAAATATCCAAACCAAATACTATTTATTACCCCTTCTTAATACTCTATCTAAACCAATTATTTTTTTATCTATCTTTCATAAACATCACATCAATGTGCGTCCATCCTCCATAAATAATACCCCTTATTATTTTATATACCCTTCATAAATTAACCCCTACACAATTATTACTTTTGTACATGATTTATTTTTTAAGTGATAAAAAATGAAATTAAATGAAATAAAGTGACATAAGATATGAGTTCTTAATTTATGTAGTGAAATAAGTTTTAAAAACTTTTAAAAATTTTTAAAGGTCTTCACAGGTTATTTTTATTTTTTTATAAGAAATTGTGACCCCCCAAAAGAAACAAATTTCATTTCTGACCTCCCTCTTCCTCTACCGCTAATTTTCCTTTCATTTCTGTGCAACGTTCCTCATCACCACCGCCACCCACCACCTCAGCCTGGTCTCTGAACTTCTTGTATATATCGCCTTTGTAGAACTCTCTAGTTCTCGCAACCAAGATCAGCGAAGCAAGAGCTCCAAAAAAGGTAACACTAGCCAAAATTACAAAAGACAGTCTATAACAATGAGAACCAATGCAAG
>JAVXUM010148369.1:0-15097 GCA_035590655.1 Pouteria glomerata
GCTGCGGTAGCTCAGTGGTAGAGCACTCCATTGGTAATGGAGAGGTCGAGAGTTCAATCCTCTCTCGCAGCACCATTCCTTTGCCTTGATTTTGCTGGAAACTTTGGAAACCAAGGCGTTTTATCGGCCGTTGTGGTACACATGAGTGGTACACATGGCGATTGCGATGGCGCGGCCTTATAAGCATCCGAAGACCGACATTTTTTGGTTCCGCGCCCGCGTTCCATTGGACGTGGTGTCGAAGGTGAAGGGGCGCAAGGTGTCGGTGCCGGTCGGCAAGGACCGGCGCGAAATCCTTCTCGGCGAGGCCGCTAAGGTCTCGCTGGCAACTCGCGATCCGGCCGAGGCGAAGGCTCGTCATGCCGCCGTCCTCGATGCCCTGTCCGCGATCTACGCTGGAGTTCGAACGGGGCCGATCGTCCTGTCCTTCCGCCAGCGGCAGGTGATCTCCGGCGCGATCTACAACGCCATGATGGCCGAGAACGAGGACGAGCCGGGAGACGTTGCGGGATGGGAAGCGCGGCGCGCTCTCCTCAAACAATACGAAGACAACGACTGGATGACCGACATCCTTCTCGGCAATCGTGTTGACGAGGCGTTGCAGGCTCGCGGCCTGGACGTGTCGGAGGACAGCCGCCTCGATCTCCTGCGCGACGTGGTGGTTGCCTGGGGAAACTTCCTGCGGGATGCGGAAGCGATGGCGAGGCGCGACTACACGACGAAATCGTATCCGGTCGATGGGGAACCCCCTCGCCGGCCCGCCAAACCAAAGGGCAAGGCTGTCAGCTTCGCCGACATCATCGACGAGCGGGTGAAGCGGAAGTCAGCCGGTGACGCAAAGGGCTTGAGCCCCGCGACCTTGGCTATCTTCCGACGCGCGACGAACCACTTCGCCGACTGGCGAAAGAGCGCCGATGCGACCACGGTCACACGGGAAGAGGTGGAAGGCTGGATGGCCGCGCGACAGGCGGAAGCAAAGGTCGGAAACAGGACCATCGGCGATCACGTCGTCAACGTCGGCACGGTTTGGGCATGGGGCCAGAAAATGTTCCGCGCGTCGTTCCCCAAGGAGTCGCCGTTCGTCGGGATCGAACGGCCCGACTATGAGACTATCCCTCCATCAGAAAGAGCGCTTCGCCTGGACGAGGCGCGGACCATCCTCCACGCCGCCCGGAACGAGACAGAACCGGGTAAGTGGTGGCTTCCGTTTCTATCAGCTTATAGCGGGGCGCGGATTTCGGAACTGTCCGGACTCTTGCCGGATGATTTCCGACAAATCGATGGGAAGTGGTTCTTCCGAATTGACGACAACGCCATCCGGGTTGTGAAAACCAAGTCGTCGCGACGAACCGTTCCGGTGCATCCGGCGCTTTTGGCGGAAGGGCTGATGACATTCATTCAGGCGGCGAAGAAAGGCGTCCCACTATTCAAGGCACGGGATCACGAGAACGTCGGCCGGTGGATCAAGAACAAGGTGAAGCTCGAACGCTCCATCCAGCCCAACCATGGCTGGCGGCATCTGATGACTGATCTCCTCACGATCACTGGCGCGTCGAATAGGGTTCGGCTGTCCATCGTCGGGCGCGCCTCGGGATCGTCGGAGGATCAATACGGCGGAAGCGATGTTGCCCTTCCCGGCCTCTGGCAAGAGCTGGCGAGGATTGAGCCCCTTATTCCGCCGCCTGTGACGACTGAGGAAGAGGCGACAGTCTCCTGACCGACTTTCCTGGCAGTCCGATCGCAGTAAACGCGCCAGCGGCCATCCTTGAGGCCGTGATGGCCCATCCAGCGGCCTGTCTAGGGCGTTCCCGACTTCGGAATGCCTGCCTGTGTGCTGGATAGGCACTCTCGTGGCCGTGAAGGCACCGTAGGCGAGCGTTTGCAGCCTAGCAGTTAGTCAGGGACTGCGATTCAAACGCTCTTCAGCGGCGTCCCTCATTAATTCTGGACGAATTCGACCGGGATATGGAGTTTGACCAGCTCGCGGGTGAGTTCGTCGCGGACGTGAACAACGTGAATTCCCGGTGGCGGGGCGGACGCGGCAGCGCGTCGGGCGTCGAAATCCGCCCACTGCGAGGCCGTCCGCGCCCTATCCGCCGTGAGCGTTGCGATTCGGTCGGTCTCGCGCTTTTCCGCTTCGATCTGCAATTCGGCAAGGAAGCTGGCGGCGGCGTCGTTCTCGGGCTGGAGACGGCCGGCGAGCACGTCGCGCCCGCCGTCCCGATAACGGCCATACATGGGATCGTTCGGGTCGATTTTGCCGTATGACAGCCGCACGATTTCATCGACCTGGGCGGGCGTCGGGTTGGTGATGTAGATCGTCATAGCGCCGCCTCGCCGCGAAGACGCTCGGCCAGCAGCGGAGCGTTGAGGCTGATGAAAGCGGCATGCGACCTGTTGAAGCTCGGGCCTGGCCTGTACGGATTCCCCTTGCTGTGGAACAGGCGTTCGGCCTCCGCCAGCTTGCCCTCTGCGCTGTTGCGGGCGGCATTCTTGGCGATGGCCTGTTCCGTCCTGGTGCCGGTGGCGGGCGGCGGGGTGGCGGCTTCCTTCCTGGCGGGTTCCGACAGCCATGGAAGTTGAGAGGCAAACCATTCCACGGCCGATACGGTGGCGCCGTTCGTCTCCACGGTGACCGGCTGACCGGGCACGAAGCTGCCGGCGCTGGCAAGCATCCCGGCCAATGTCTCGGCATCAGCGGCGGTAAGGGTTCGGCCGGCGCGGCGGGCAAGGTCCGCGACGACGATTTGGGCATTTGTGGTGGCGGTCATGGAAGATCCTTGCGGGGCATGTCGGAGACCTTGAAGGCCTCATTGATGGCGGCGACGTTGCGAGCCATGCGGCGCATGAATTCGGCCGGCGACAGGCCATAGCGGCCGGCAACGCCGTCCACGTGCCCGTATTCTTCGGCGGTCAGGAGGACGGATAGAACGCGGTCGGAGGGTTGGGCCAGGGTCATGCGAGCCTCCATTCGGGGCGGCGATCGATGGCGGCAGCGATCCAATCGACGGCGCGAAGGCCACCGATCTCGACACCGTAGGGTTTGAAATCGGCGCGGCGGTCGATCTCCTGGGCGAGCTGGTCGAAGGCTTCGGGGTGGAGCCGGTAGCCGAGATAGGCAATGGCCATCCCGGCAATGCGTGTCCCCAGGCTGGGGCGCGGCGGGCGGGACCGGCGGCGCATCAGGCGGCGACCTTCGCGGCTTCGGCTTCCTCGGCTTCCAGCTCGTCGAGGGCGACCAAGTACCTGCCAATCATCCGGCGGACGAAGAGGGATAGTGGCATATCCTCGTCAGCGGCGGCGCGATCGAGGCGAGCGCGAATGTCCGGCGTGACACATACGCCGATACGAACCAAGTTTTCGGGAGTCATCGTGGGTTCCGATACGAAAAAGGGCGATCCCCGCGAAGGAACCGCCCTTAGGTCAAGAGAATAGGCATAGCTTTGGCAGATACCTTTTCTTATGTGTTGTTACCCCTTGACATTCTCAATAGGTGTACCGCATGCCATGAAAAGCAATCGAATTTGAAGAAGTTTCATCCTGAAACGTTGGATTGGGGAAAATTCAAGGTTTCCAGAGCTTCCAGGGACAGAAACCGGCACACTCTGGACGTGATTCGTGCCGGAATTGGTTATTCCAGGCCTTTTAGCGTTCGACCGTCGAAGCGTGACGGGGATTCGACACCCCATCTTCATCATCGAAGGTGTCATGGCCTACGCTGCGGAGACGATGCCGTTGGCGTTTTTGTAGGCCTGGATGGCTTCGGGGCCTATGTCCGTGCTCCATGTGGTTCGAAGCCCGTAGATCGCTCCCCCATAGTGCCAGTCGCGGCCCTTGTTCGCGGCCCGACACCACGAAACGCCTTGCGTGACGTAGTTCATCGCGGACTGGAGGCGACCATTCGCTTTCTTCCAGGTGTGACGTGACGCGGCCCGAAGATGCGCGGCCGGTTCTCCCCATTCAGCCATGACGAAGGCGACCATCTTCCTGGTCAGCGTCTTCGGGCAGTGGAACAGCATGTGGGCGTGCTCCCCCGATCCCTTGGCGTCCGTCGAAGCCCGGTTGAAAACGAACGTGAACGCCTCCCCGTTGCGCTTGAAGAACCGGCGAAGTGTGTCTCGCGCATCCTTCCACATCGGGGCACGATCTTCCGGCGCGGCCTCCCGGATGGATGGCACGTTCAAGGTCAGCATCCAATTCAGCGGACGCGACAGGATCCGGTCGGCATGATGGGCACCACAGAATGCATGGTGATCATCGTATGGATCGACCTCTGTGGATCTCGCGGCACGCCTGCGGATGGCGATCTTGCGATCGTCATCCTTGGCATCGGAGGCGGTGCCCGCTGGACCGCTTCGAAGGACCGTCGCGGAAGACTCACACTTACCAAGATAAGAAGGGGTATCGTTCGAAGGAGCGAATTAGGCCCCTTCAACCCGTTGTTTTTCAGGGCTTTCAGCCACATGGTAAGTGTGACTTATTTGTTCGCGGTAAGGAGCGTTTTCTGCCCCGTTTTCCGACGCGAAAAACGTCGAAATCTGGTCCGAAATATCAGCCGGAACGGCGGACGGAACTTGCCCGTCGAGGGGCGAGACGCTATAGAACGACATAAGGTTTCAACCTTCCCCCCGGCGAGGACGCCAATCTGTAACCGAGGGGAAGGGCCTTTCTTCATCTGGATTTGTTCACGATCGGTTCCCATAGGGGAGCCCGCAATCCCGAACAACCCCAGCCGCTAGATGCTAATGATTCGCAACTGGCGGAGGCTTCTCAACTATACTCCATGTCGTGAGTGCGGAACTGGGCGCGTTCCGTCATCCGGCGCTCGACTGCCGAGGCAATCGCTTCCGGGCTCTGGTTCGCGCCGTTGATGTTGATGGTGACAGGACCGCTGCCCAAGCTCGCGCCCCTCTGGGAGCCGGACGACGCGGGCGACGACGGAACCTTACCTGCGAGACCTTGCGGCGACGGCACGGATGACGCGGCCCGGCGGACGTCGAGTTTGTCAGCTCGTTCCCATGTGCGTTGAACGGCACCACCGCCAACGGCGCGGCCGCCGCTATTGCCGCTGACCATCTCCAACTCCAGGCCGTCCTTGCCCATGCGAGTGTTGCCCGTCGCAAGGCCGACATGCGAGCCGGTCTGGCCTGGGCTCCGGCCCCGGTGATCCACCAGAACGTCGTCACGCTGGACAGCGGAGGGATCGACTCCAACGCCCCAGGACCGGAACGACGATGCGGCGAGGCTTCCTGTCCCTTTGACGCCAACGCTGTTCAATGCGCTGTTGACGAAGGCCGAACACCACGCCGTGCGGGCTGCATCGATCCTGTTGCCGTTCCCTCGCAGGAACTCGTTGACCGCACCGCGACCATATCCGGTCTCCTGCATCCCGACGTATCGTTCCGCAATATCCACGGCGGACGTGGTTCCCATGATCTGCCCGGCGTCGATCGTCGGCGCACCGATCGCGTTGGCCTTGGCGGTCGCCAGCTCTGCCGGGTTCCGCTTGAAGCCTTCCCACGCCTTTGGTCCCTGCCGCGCCCAAATCCACCGGGCCATCGCGTCCTGCGTCTTGGCGTCGAACTTGGTTGTGGCGGGGTCCATGCCAAGCGCCCTGGCGGCATCCATCATTGTCGAACCGGTGATCTGATACCGGCCCAAAGCGCTGGAGTTGGGGTTCCCTAGCTGTTGCCGCATACCAAGTCCGAGCGCGTGGATTTCGTCCAACGTCTTGCCCGTCAGGTTCTGTTCGCGGCCTCCAGGCAGGAACTTCCCATATCCCAAGGATGCGTCGTAGTCGCCGCGTCCGGCCGTCCCTTCGGCTCGGGCGATGGCGTCCAACATGGCCGGGTTTCCGACCTGACGGGCCACGGCTGATCCCATATCGGCACCGGTGAGACGATCCGCTCCAGGGTAACCCTGCGTTCCTGTCTGACCGCCGCCGCCCGATACGGTTTCGCGCCGTCCGAAGGCTCCGCCAAACAAGCGGGTCAACCAACTGTCGATTGGGTCTTTGCCTTCGCCACGGGCACGAGCGGCGTCGTTCTCACGGCGTCGGGTCGTCCAACCTGGTTCTCCGAACCAACCTTTCCAGATTTCTCGCAGCTCGGACCAATTTGCGATCGTCACGCCCAGCGCAACGGCCGCCCCCGCGATCATGATCGGGACGGCAAGGCCAGCCCCCAGGACGCCAGCCGTCCCGGCTGCGGCGGCACCACCGCCCAGCATTCCAAGGGCGCGGGCTCCGTTCACGATGGTGAAGAGGCCAGCGCCCAGGGCGATCATGGCGTCCTTGACGATGCCGATTGGCCCGGCTGCGGCTTTGGCGGCGAGACCGAGGCCAAGGGCTTCAGCGGCGAGCTTGCCGAGCTTTTCCGGGTCCGAGCCGTCAACGTCCAGCGCCTTGAGGAACGATCGAACGGCCGTGCCGAGCCATTTCAAGCCCGACCAGATTTCGCGGATGCCTTCGCCAACGCCCTTCGCGAACCGATAGAACGCCTCCGGGTTCGCAGCGAGTCCCTTGGTCCCGAAGGTCTGTTCCAGAAGGTCGGTGAACGATCCCTCGCGACCCAAGAGACCTTCCACCAGCCCGCGTGTCGCGGCCCAGAAGTTGACGCCGAGCGCCTTCGAATGGCGCTTCGACCAATCGATGAAGTAGCGGCCTGCCTCCGTTGCGAGCGGGCCAAGAACCTTGCCGAACTCCCCGACGATGCCGAGAAAGGCGGAAACGGTCTGCTGCCCGACAAAGCCGAGTTTCTGGACGTGGATCGCCCAGGCGGAGCCGATCGCGTCGACTCCCTTGGCGGACTTCTGGATGGCGCGGGCCTCGCGAACCACGCCTATGCCCGTCACCATGCGGCCGATCTCGCCGAGCCATTCTTGACCGGCGAGGGCGAGAACCGCCTCGTTGCGCTTGCGGGGGTCTTTGATCCGGTTCAGCCGTTCCAGAAGGTCGAAGATGAAATCGTCGGGGCTCTTCTGGCGAACGGCTTCCATGCCTGCGGCGCTGCCGTAGCCGAGCGACTTCATCAGCTTGCGGGCGCGGTTGCCTTCGATGCCCTCTTGTCGGGTGAGCTGCGGCATCGCCGCGACACGTCCGGCGAGGAAGTCGAGGGCCGAGCCGGACTCGCCTGCCCGGTTGCCGAGCGTGGTCGAGGCCGCGCCGAACGCCAAGGATGCTTCCTGCGACATGCCCAACAGGGACGCGCCACCGGCCGCCTGACGATTGTATTGGAGGAGAAGTTCGGGCGTCGTCGAGAGCTTGGCGGCGAGATCCTGGAGCGTGTTCGCCCAGCTCGTGATCCCCGACATCTGGAAGGCCGAGCCGTCCGCCGTCTGGATCGCCTTCACGCCGCCAAGGATTTCGTTCGTCAGCTCGACGGGCAGGTTCCACATCTCCGCCACCTTGACGGAGAACGCGGCGAAGGCCTTGGCGTCGGTTGTCGGGACGCCAGCCTTCAGCGCGTCGGTGAAACCCGTCAGCATCTCGGCAGCGGATGCGCCCAGCTCGACGCCGATCGGACCGGCCCAGTTGTCACGAAGCTTCCGAGCGTCGGCCGAGGACAGGTCTCCGTAGATCATGCTGTTCTTCTCGGCGGAGTCGACGTCCGCCTCGCTGCGAAGGATCGAACGCCCTGCGTAGGCAGCGGCGGCGGTTCCTACGGCAGCGGTGGTTCCAAGGCCCCGGCCTGCGTCACGGATGCCATCTCCGGCCATGCGTCCCGTATGTGAGAAGGCGCGGCGTCGGGCTTTGCCTTCGCGATCGATCCGGCCCAGCTCGCGCCGATGGGCGGTTTCTCGTCTGGCGTCCTGGCGCTCGACTTCGCGGGCTTCGGCCCGGCGTTGCTGCAACATCCGGTTCTGGAAGAGCATCGATTGCCGGAGGCGAGTGGCGATCTGGCGCTGTTCGCGGGTGTGCTCCGCTGCCTTCTGGCGCGTAATACGGTTCTGGAACGTGAGGCGCTGGCGGAAGTCGGTAGCGACGGCCTTCTCGGCCTGCCGGGTCTCGGCCTGCCGCTGGCGGGTCATCTTGGACTGAAACGCCATCGAGGCGCGAAGGTCGGCACCGGCCTTGGTCGGGATGATGCCGGTGAGCTTGGCCGAGGGACTGAGGCTTGCGAGCTTCTGAGAGCCGAGACGCTTGGTCATCGCCTCCAGCTTGCGCAAGTCGCGGAGGATGGACCGGATGACGGGCGACACCTCGTCGTCGGCCGTGAGTAGAGCGCGGACGTCTATATCGGACATGGGATTCTCCATGGGTTGAACCTCCCGAACGGAGGGGGACTTAGGTTCTTGGGGGGCGTGGCCGAAAAGGGCCTTTTGCGGAAATGCAGTGCTGGGGCTCCGGCAGAGGCCCGGCCTATCGCCGAAAAAAAACGGCATGATCAGACGCCGACCGATCATCATGTGGATAACCATCGCGTGCGTTCTTGAACGCCTGCGTGTGCGTCACCACGTCGGATGTGCCCTCATCAGAAGGGGTAGTTAGGAGGCTCCTTTTGGAAGCTTTTTTGGCGCCCCCGATCTCAAGGCTAGCCGGGTAACGACTGCTTGAGGCGTCTCACCAAGGGGGCGGGACTAAGGCCTAAGAGACACCGGAGCGCGTTACCGTTCCGGTCCGCGAATTCATCGAGGGAATCCTCTCAAAAAGGATCAACCCAGGTTCTCGGTGCCCCTGCGGATACGGCCGATGATGGTGTGCAGAGACGCCTTGCTGCGTCGCTCGGACCGATGCGGGGATCCTGCGGGACAACCCCTCGTGGCAAACCGGGCGGCTCTTCACCAGCGAGAGCGCACTGTCGAGTCCACTTCATGCGGCGATCTTCTTCGGCGCGGAAGAATTCGTGTCGAGCGGCGAAATATACCTTGACGCAAGCGTTCGGAGTTGCTATAACTAGACCATCAGATCGCGAGAAATCCGCAAGACGTCGGTTCGAGCCCGACTGGCTCCACCACGTTATGGGGCCATAGCTCAGTTGGTAGAGCGGCGGACTCCACACAAAACGGGGTGCTCCCTTTAGGGTCGAGCGCCCCGTTTTGCGTTGTGCTGGACACGGAAGAAATTCCAAGCGACTTCCGATTCCAGCTTGCCGTCTATCCAAAGTCTGTTACGTCTGTAGCAACGAATGTTGTTACAGACGAATGAGGGCGAAATGGGCACCGGCCGATACGTTTCCTACTTCCGAGTCAGCACTGCCAAGCAAGGCGCAAGCGGCCTTGGTCTGGATGCGCAGCGGGAAACGGTTCGCCAGCGTCTCAACGGCGGGGATTGGTCGATCGTCGGCGAGTTCGTCGAGGTCGAGACCGGCACCAGCAAGCGGCAGCGTCCGGAGCTTGCCCGCGCTCTGTCCTTTGCCCGCGTCATGGGCGCACGATTGATCGTCGCCAACGTGTCCCGCCTGACCCGCGATCCCGACTTCATGGGCGTGCTGGTGTCGGCTGGTGTCGAAGTCGAGTTCTGCGATCTCCCGAACGTGTCCGGCCCAGTCGGGACATTCATGCTGCGGCAGATGCTTTCGGTCGCCGAACTGGAAGCCGGTATGATCTCGGAGCGCACAAAGAAGGCGCTGGCGGCAGCGAAGGCACGCGGGACCAAGCTCGGCGGCGACCGTGGCAATCTCGCGGGCGTCAGCGCCAAGGGGCGCGAGGTCTCCCTTGCGAAGCGTCAGGCCAGCGCAAACCGCCGTTCTTCCGATCTCCTCCCGATCATCGCAGAGGTTCGGGCTTCCGGCGCTGTATCGCTCCGCGAAATCGCGGCTGGCCTGAATACGATGGGCGTTCAGACGGCACGTGGTGGCGAATGGTCCGCGAACGCCGTAAAGCGCATCCTTGACCGGCAGGCGGGCTAAGCTGCCCTTGCGGGCCAAGCGGTCGGCGCTATTTCTGCCGCTTGGTTCATGTTCATTGGTATGGAGAAGCGCCACCGTCCTTGACGACGGCCCGCGCTTTGCTACCATTCCGAAAGTCAGGTGCCGCTTTGCGCCCTGCCTCCAGCCCGGCCACCGCGCCGGGTTTTTTGTTGACCGGATGAAAGTTCGCGATGCTCTCCCTTGTCTGGGAGCGTATCGAAGTCCTCATCGCCGCGTCGGCGCTCGCCCTCCAAATTGCCAGCTACGTCCGAGAAGCCAAAGCCCGTTCCGTCGAACGGCAGCGCACCCGCGTTGTCGTGCGTGAGCGTGTGCGCGAGGTTCAGATCGGCCGCTGGATCGTGTGGCGATCGTCTGTCCGGCATGAGGACTCCGACCGCTTCTAGCCGCCGTCCCGGCGCTCCCCCTTCCTTCGAAAAGGACTGCGGCGAGCGCACGGGGAAGGTGCGCCTTGCGTTAGGCGAAGGCGAAGCGGCGCTCGAAGTCCGGCACCTTGCCGAGCTGGCGTTCAATGCCGGTGATGATGGCGCGGGTCGCCTTGGTGCGGATCATGTGCGGGTCGCGGCGATCGTGCGGCCGGTTCGGCCTCCAGATTGCCGAGGCGACGGCCTTTTCGTCACCGCGAAGCAAGACGATCGCCGCCTTTGCCAGCCGTTCGCCGCTACGGGCGGCGCGGACATGCATCACAAGGTCGAGCGTTGCCATCGCAAGGTCCATATCGCGCTCCCTGTGGATGCGAGCGGGTCCATCGGACAGGTTCATGCCGGATAGAACGCGAAGGCGCTCTAGCTCGCGAAGCTCGGCCTTGGTCAGGATCGTCGCCGCTTTCCACGGGCCGGCGCGCGTACCGGATCGAAGCCAGAACCGTTCGCGATCGGGCGAGGCGTCCACGACTTCAACGGCATCTTGGAGCGCGAACCAAACGGCATCTTCCACCGTCGCCCGATCCCCCTTCCGGTTCCACGCGAGACCCCATCCATGGGCGAGGATGGCGGATATATCGTCGTGGCCGAGGGTCGGAAGCGGGGTGGTGGTTGTCATGGTGTCCTGGTGTTCTAACCGGCCAAACGCTTCCACCATGGACGCGCCTTGAAGGCCTCAACATACTGTTTTTCTTGTGAGATTTCCACCGTCTGGCGATCGATGATCGCTTGTAGCTCCGCCCGGACAACCTCCATCGGGCATTGGCGATGCGATCGGTGGGGCGCCCGGCCTATATAAGGACGGCGCACCGTTCGGCCTCTGCGTTATCCGCTCGACCGCCTTCATGCGCCCCGGCGATCTCAGCGTGGCGGCGGCCAACTTGGGGATATGAGGTCGGAGGAAAGTTATGGCGCCAGATAAGCCATAGCGACATGCCGTGACCGATCGGGCATCCTACTGGATCAACCGTCCATAACCCTCAGGTGCCTTGTAAGGCGAGGTGGAGCTGGCTTGACGCTGATCATCAAACCTTTTGGCTTGACGGCGTTCCACCGCCCTTACGATGAACTGTGATTGTAGCTCGGTAAGATCCTGATCACCCTTCACGACCTGAAGCATCCGCCACAGGACGTAAGATAGAACAAAGGCGAGAATGCCTGAGGTTCCAGCCTCCACCCAAACGGTATACGCCGAGAGGGAAGGAAAGGTATGGGCAAAATCCAGCATGGGCTTTGCGATGACCAAGCCCAACATTCCAACCATAACGGCGATGATTAGGATGCGAAGCGACCGGACGATTTGGCCGATTGCGCGGGTGAGCTTGCGTATTTCGTCCAGTTCGTAATGGTCGGCCGTCGTAAACGGTAGTCCACGGGCAAGGCGGACTAAGACGCCTGCCGCAATGACGGATAGACCGACCAAGAGGCCTTGTTTCGAGGCATCCCAGAACCCAACGCTAACGAACTGGCTTGCCGCCAATCCGACCCCTGTTGGTACTGCTAGGTTAAGCCATCGGTTCATGGGTTGAACGGCGATCGTTCCTGTTTCGTTCTACGCGTATCACGCCTGGATTTTTCCGTCATGCAGGAAGCGGCGATGAACCTCCAGCATTTGGTCGCGTACGTGTTCCAGGTCCAGGAGATTGCTTTCCGGCTTGATCCGCTTGATGCCCATATCGGCGGATAGGCGCGCGTCGTCTCCCTTGATCACACCATCCTTGCCACGGATGCGAATTTCGCCATCCGGCATGTTGCGGAGACCAGAAGCGAGGTTCTTCATGAACTCCTTCTGGATCTTCCGCTTGGTAGCACGGTAGCCGATATTGACTCGCACCTCCAGGGCCGCTTCGGGTGGGACGTTGTCGATGATTCTTTGCGCTTCTACGGGGCCAACAACGTCGTCCAGAATCTTCCGAGCGGCGGCAAAGCCTCGCATGAGGCGGTCGCCGATTGTTTCGCGCTCCTCAACGTCCACAACCTTATCGCGGACCTCATCCACCGGAGCCTCCCGGACGGTTTCGGGAACAAGGCCACCAACCTCAACCGTGCTTACGTCGCCTAGATCATCACCAATCAGCGAACGGTCAAACTCGAAATCCAACTCCACTAGATGGTCAGGCTGGATGACCGCTGTCTGGTCGCGTAGGAGCCATGTCAGATACTCCTCCAGCGCTTCGGTCTGTAGAGAAGGGTGCGCGATCTGGTAAACGTGATCACCGATCGCCATCCAATAGGACATCCCGTGAAGGTACTCGGACCCTTCCGGTGCGGCCCGTTCATCGATGCTGTATGCCCGGAGAACCTCCGATAAGCTCTGATGCCTTTCCGCTGCCATAGCCAAGATCGCCTGCAGCTTTCCAGGAGCGAAGAGGCATAGATCCCCGAACACGGACACTTCGTCGATGTGATGCTCATTGATGACGCGGCGGTAGTCCTCGTGTCGCGGAACGCTGGTAAGACGATGGACCACGTTGTCGCCGACTACGGTCCCGTCACTACCCTTATGTTTTAGGGCCTTGGCGATGACCGACGCCAACGAGTCCGCTGGGAATAGGCCATTCTCGCGGCGGAGCCGCCGATAATTGATCTTGCAGCGCTTCGTCGCCATTCCACACCGTGAACCAAGAGTTGTAATCTGCCTGCCAACTTACAATTCGTCGCGCATGATGGAATATGGTCGCTGCGGGTTTTCGTGAGTTTCTTGTGTGCAATCGGCCTATTTTCCGCCACTACCCACAGCGGTCGGTAAACGCCGTATTCACGATCCGTTCCGATTGTTCCAGGATGCACAGCGGTGGTACACAGGGAAGGTTAGACGAGCCGCTGAAACGCCTGCGATACGAGGGTTTCTGTGCGTGAGGGTGAAACTTCAATCCTCTCTCGCAGCACCATTTTCCTCAGTAAAGACAATGACTTACGGCCTGACGTCCTCATTCACGGAGGCCGTACGTCTGCTGGGTAACACCTGGGCAACACGATTCCGGTGTCTCCCGTGGCGTGTTCACAGTTCACGTAGACAGTCCGGGGAGTTTTTAGAGACGATTCGGGCCGGACTTTTTGTCCGCCAATTGCATGCGTTCACCCGATCCAAGAACGAAAGAATGGCCGCACGTGGCGGCCCCTCCCCTTCTCGATCTTCTAAGTCCGGTCAAGCGTCGCACTGCCGGCGGTGCGCGTAGTCGAAGACCGATTGAAGGATCGAATCGGTCAGCTCGTTCGGCAGGTGCTCTTGCAGCTCGCGGGCGACGAAGGCCAGCGCAGCGAAAGCGCCTTCATCGGATGTGCAATCGGGCGTCCGGTGTGCGAGCTGCAGCCAGAGAGCGTCCCAAATCGCGTCCGGCCGATTGTCGTCGGCGTTGAACAGCACGACCTCAGCCTCGAAGGCCTGGACGAGCGTTAAGAGCGGGTCGGATCCGGACATGGCTTCGCCGGTCGGCACGGTGTGGCCGTTCTGCATTTTCGTTGCCTCTTCGGTAATCAACATTTAATGTTGAATAGGTAAGACGGGCGCGAACGCCAGTCAACATAAAATGTTGGTCCCAATGACGCCCGCACAATGCCGCGCAGGTCGTGCTCTCGTAGAGCTTACTCAGCCCGCCTTAGCTGAAAGCGCAAAGCTCGGACTTTCGACGGTAGTCGACTTCGAGAAGAGCCGACGCACGGTCGCGCCGAGTTCTATCGCCTCGATGAAAGCCGCACTCGAGGCGGCCGGCGTCGAGTTCATCCCCGAGAACGGTGGTGGGGCCGGCGTGCGCCTGCGGGATCGGTCCGGCTCGCACGACGAGGGGCGTCGGCCAGACGAGCTCGATGCGACGAACGACGATTGAGCCGGACACAACGTCGGGATGTTCGCGCTTCATCAAGGCGGCACTCTGTTGCCGTTTCACAATCGCCGTGTGTGCCCATCTACCCTACAGCTCGTCTGGCGAAACTGTGAGCGCGGAAGCGCCGACATTGGAGAACGGAAATGGCAGGCGGACGGGGCGGTGCTGAGGGCGGCGCGGGCGGCGAAATCTTCCAACCCGGCGGCAACGCACCCGAAACCGAGTCTGGCGGAGGTGGAGGCGGCTCTGGAGCGATTGGAGGGACGTCACCGACTGGAGGCAATGGCGGCGCGGGCGGTAGGAACGGAACGCAGGTTACACCCGGTGGCGAAGACGGGACGAATGGCGAAGCGAGCTCAGGCTATGGGGCTGGCGGCGGCGGCGAAGGCGGTATCGGAATTGTAGCTGACGAAAGCATGTCGCGCTTTGATGCGGTCGGCCTCACGGTCACCGGTGGGACGGGCGGCGCGGGCGGGAATGGCGAAGACTCCCTTACTGGGACAGCCGGCTACGGCGGCGATGGGGGGATCGGTTTCTATTCCAACATCCGGCTCGACGTTTCTGTCGACAGCGCGTCCTCTATCGGCGGTGGTACCGGAGGCATGGGCGGTGGATACAGCACCATGTCGCCGTCGAACGCTGCGTCTGTCGGCGTCGCCGGTTCGGGTGGGGTTGGTCTCAACCTGATAGCCGGAACGGTCACCAATGCGGGACGGATCATCGGCGGTGACGGGGGTGTCACCCCTGGTGGTATTCTGGACGATGGTCTGGGTGGCGCGGGCATTATCGGCCGGAATCTAGCCATCACCAATACGGGCACGATCTCCGGAGGCCTTTCCGGTGATGGTGTGACCCGTGCGGACGCCATCGTCTTCACGGCCGGTACGAATAACCTCACTTTAGGAGCGGTCGGCTCTGGCGGCCTTTACACTCAAGGTACCTTAACCGGCGGCATTGGCATTACGGGATCACTGGATCTCAAGTC
>JAVXUM010148464.1:0-10504 GCA_035590655.1 Pouteria glomerata
CCGGGAAACCCTTGTTACTATACTTGACTTCTACTATTAAGTCAATAGGAGCCTTATTAGCTCATGAGATCGAAGGGCAAGAAAGGCCCGTTTACTATATCAGCCGAGTAGTTCAAGGGGTAGAGGCGCAGTATTCTCCCATTAAACGCCATTGTTTGGCTTTGGTATTCGTAGTACAGAAGCTTCGATATTATTTATTATCATCACCTATGCATTTGGTGACCAAGTGTGATCCATTCTGATACCTCCTCTCTAGACCCGCCCTATCTAGGAGAGCAGCCAGATGGCTTTTGTTGTTAGCTGAGTATGATATCATATGCAAAGCCCTGTGGAGAATAAAAAGTCAAGTTCTAGCAGATCTGTTGGCTAGATTCCCCTCAGAAAACGACGAACCACCCTCTGAAGAACTACCAAATGAAGACCTACAAGCAGCTTCAGTGGAAGAAGGAGAGTGGTCTTTGTCATTCGATGGATCCTCCATCGCGGAAGGAGGAGGCGTGGGCATTATCTTGATTTCTCCTGAAGGAAATAAAATTGACTTATCTTACAAACTCGAATTTCGGTGTTCCAATAATGAGGCAGAATATGATGTGCTGATATTGGGATTGATGGCAGCGAGGGATGTTGGAGCAACGCGGCTACGCATCAAAGGAGATTCAAAGCTAGTGATCAAACAAACTAACGGAGAATATGCCATCAAGAAGCTTGCCTTGGCATCCTACAGGACGGTTATTCGATGGTTGTCTAAGAAATTTTAAAGTGTTCAAATGACACACACTCTCAGGTCTGAAAATAGATACCCGAATGCTTTAGCTACGTTAGCATCCAAGTTGGAAGTCAAAGGAGACATAGCTAGCATAAAGATAATAAAGAGGGCCTTACCATATTCTTTGACGAGCATCTTGCCAGAGGAAATCTTAGAGGATTGAAGGACTCCCATTATCAAAGAATTAAAGTTTCATGAAGGAAAAATCCCCATGACCCAGTTAAAGCAATATACCCTTTATCAAGGATTGTTATACTTCAGGGCTCCAGGTGGATGCTTGGCCCGGTGCCTTGGGGAGGTCGAGGCAAAGGATAAATTGAGCAAAATACACGAAAGGACGTGTGGAACAAGAGATGTTAGCCTTTACAGAAGGGCCCAAAGGCAAGGATACTTCTGGCCATCTATGGCTAAAGAAGCCGCGGCGATTCAGCAGCAGTGCCCCAAGTGTTAGGAGAACCCAAAAAAAGCTTAATGCAATTTTGTTTCAAATCCTAGTGATTGGAGGTAATTTTACACTGACTATTTGATAGCAGGATCCGTTCCGATGGAAACAGAAGACGTCGTGGTAATAAAAAAAAAAAAGCCTTTTTTTTCTTCGTTCACGAGGGGCAATTATACAGACACGGATTTGAATGGAAACCCTTGTGATGTTTAGCTGGGGCAGAAATAAAAAAGGCTCTGGAAAAAGGGCACGAAATGGAACATTAGGGAGGAAAAAAATTGTATTCCCATCTGTTGTAAACAGGGTATTACTAGCCAACAGTGGAAAAAGACACAGAGTAGTATGTGAAGAGGTGTCATTCCTGCCAACTGCATACTCAACTGATTCATGCGCTCGTGGTAGATCTCAGAATGATAGGGACTCCATGGCTTTTTCACACATGGGCTTTGGATTTGATCGGACCTTTAAATCTCCCTTCCCGGGGTAATATTTGGATCATTATAGCAACGGAGTTATACACAAAGTGGGTTGAAGGAATTCCCCTGCGAAGGGCCATGGGACCAGCAGTATCAAACTTCATCAGGGAATACATCATTTGCTGTTTCGGGATTCCTAAAGTCATCATCTCAGACAATGGTACTCCCTTTATAAATTCAAATGTGGGGCAGCCCGTAGCTTCATATGATATTTCTTATCACAAGTCATCTGTATACTACCCCAAATGAAATGGATAAGCAAAAGCTACGAACAAGACCCTGCTTACCATACTTAGCCGTACACTAGAAAATTATCAATCCAACTGGGCACACGCGTTGCCAATGGCATTGTGGGCATACAGAACGTCTAAGAAGAGATCCACTCAGATGACTTTATTTTCCTTAGTTTATGGGACAGAGGTAATCCTCCCAGTTGAAATAGCTGTACCCTCCGCCAGGATAGCCCTTCAAAGGGAAATGATCCCGGAATCCAGAGGTGATGACTTGGAAGCGTTAGATGAAATGAGGGATAAAGTCAGAAAAAATCTAAAGACGTACCGAAGCCGCCTTAGTCGAGCTTATGATTCACTGATAAAACCGAGAAAATTTGAGGAAGGGGACTTGGTGCTTAAAACTGTAAATCAAGTGATGAGTAAGTTATCAGCGCCAAAATTTGCACCTAAGTGGGAGGGCCCATATGTAGTTAAGGAGGCTCATGGTGAGAACAGATGGTATCGAATTCTTGACCCTCGGACTAACAAGCTTAGCTCCCCCATTAATGTTAAATGGCTTAAGGCCTACTATCCTTGATGTAAATGAGAATGAACTTTTATCTCCTTGTGTTTGCTGCAGATTTAATTATTGAATTTTTCCAAGTCATATTCCCCCCGCAGAAATGGTTTCTCCAAAGAACCCCCGAGGCATCCTCTGAGGAGGATCCTTATGCTTGGTTCACGAATTTCTCCAGGTAATATCCCCCCTTCCCGCGGGAATGGTTTCTTCAAAGAACCCCCAAGGTATTCTTTAAGGAACCTTGTGCTTAGTTCAAAAGATTCATCTAAGTGAAATTTTCCCCGCGGGAATGGCTTCCCTAAGAACCCCCCGAAACAATGCACTTTTGCGGGAACGAGTTCTCTAAAAGAGTTCTTAACACCCTTAATAGAAGAGCTTTATATTTAATTCACTAAAATTCTTCGAGTAATATATTTCCCGGGAATAATTATCCTAAGGGATCAAAAGGGCCCTAAACGAATTCTATGTTCAACTTAAGAATTTCACCACGGATTTCAAACTCAGAAATTACTTATGACACCGCGATAACTTATTTACTTGATATGCTTTCAGAATTCATTTTCAGCAAATCGCCATTACTTCCCACGCGAATGTTTTTGTATTTAATTCTTATAAATGTCCATTTTCCACAAGCGTGTGAATTAGTTGTTAAAAAAAAAAAAAGGAAGGAATAGAGATCCAAAGGATTTCAACCATATGTACGATCCTTGTATCAATATTTCATGTCGCATTCAAAAATAGGATTTCATATATTCATAATCGTACAGCATACAAGCAAAAATCCAAAAAAACCCTTGAAGGGATTACAAAAACAGAAACACCCTCCTATATCAACATGTTTATAAAAATATTTAATTCCGGAGACCACGAAGTGGCACCAAGATTCTCCAAACCATTTGCATGATCTGATAACTTTTGCCAATCCTTTCTAAGTCTCTGAAGGAGCCTCTTGATCTTCTTAATTTCTGTCTCGATTATGTGTATTTCCGTCCTGACTTGAGTGGCCTGAATCGAGTGACGACCCTCTTGCAAACTGGCTTCCAACCAAAGAACATCAACACGACCAAATTGAACCGCGTTCAGGCCTTGGCACAACGAGTTGATTTCCTCCAGAGATAAGTCTTTCAAAGGCTTTTTGTCCAAACTTTGCAAAAGTGTGCCAAGGAACTGAAAGTTTAACACCCGGACAAAACTTGTTTGATTCATCATGCTCTCAAACATATGGCTGCGAACGCGAGAAGTACGCCATCAAACAACTCTTCCTTATTAAGCAATGCTGAAGAAGCCTCGGGATTGGAGTGCAGAATGTGCGGCGTGGCCATAATGTTGGAAGTGAAGGTTGGAGTACCATTGGGATAGGCATACTAAGATTTGGGCCCAAGGTGGATTGACCTCCCATGGACACCACTAGGGTGGATCTTGCATCCACATTTGGACGCGGTGAAACATCTGGAGAAGAGACAATGATGGGACTTATGCGCTTAGTAACACCAAGGGCCGCATGCCCATCAAGACCATGTGTAGTAACTCTGCTTGGTGGCAAACCCTGCTCATCTTGAATTGTCATTGGGGAATTAAGATTAGCACCTTGAACAACCTCCGCTGATTCTGTGACCACAGGATCTTGGACTTTATGAGAAACTTCTATTGAAGGGGGAGGGCTCCTTGTCACAATAGAAGCAACTGCGGAGGCTGGATTCAAGATGTCAACACCCTTTTCGATGTCAAGGTGAAGATCTTCATCTGATCTAGGATCCCGCGGAGTAGTTTGGCCAGGTGATGGGGGGAGTGTGAAAAGGGAAGAAGATTCCTTCCTCATTTCAGTAGTATCCGGGATGAACTCTGAAACAAGAATTGGAGATGAAGGGATTGCTTGTGTAGTGCTCCTTGGAATCGATCCGACAATTGGGGTTTCTAAAGGGATTGCTTGTGTAGTGTTCCCCAGAATCGATCCGACAATTGGGGTTTCTGGTTCATCTTCCTCTTCGTAAACTTTGGTTCTTTTTGATGATGAACTCTTCTTCTGTGATGAACAAGAACGGTCTAAGGCCTGTCAAAACAGAAGCCATTAAGTCTGGCTGGATCCCACATTCATGAATAATTTAAGAGTAGGAAGTTGGCTCACCTTTCTCGGATGCTTCTTTGATAACGTGATGATTATCCTTTCCAGACCCTCAGCGGTAAGCCGTAAGGCACCTGGGAAAACACCCTCTTCATCTTCTGCGGCAATCAAGGTTGTACCTGTTAGGAATCCGTGGGTTGCACTTCCCGAGACAATGCTTAGGGATTTATGAAAGTGTGAGATAATCGATCCACGGGAATGTGATCCTTTGACTAGGAAAAGCACTAGGTCGTCTCTGAGGATACAAAGAACTTTGATGGTTTGTGGAAAATCACGAACATATCTTTCAAAAAGTTGAAGTTACTAAAACCACCAATTTCTGCCCGCGACAAACCAGATGCCCTCGCAGCTGGCACTGGGCAACAAATTGAAAAATATCAACAAGGTATGCTGATACTTCTCTAGAAAACAAGAAAGACTTTCTGATGGGGATTTTATTTCCCCGCAGATAGGAGAACCTTGGTCAAAACCGAATTGCCGCGCCACTCGGTGTGGATTATACTCGATGGAAGCATAACCATCATCGGTTAAAGCAGCTAAACTTCGAGAAGATGTCCACGCGATCAAGATCTCTTCCTTGAAGTACCATAGCATGAGTGGGACACCAATTAAGGGCTCAGTATAAGGCCTCCAACGACACTCGCCCACGCAGTCAATCACTAGGGAAAGTTTCTTGTCCAAGCCTGCTCCAGACCATCGAGTCGAACGCGGCTCAGTAGGAATCTGAATTTCGTCTCCTTCACTATCAGTTCTAGAAAAATGATTTGGCTTCCGAGCAAACTTCCTAAACTTTTCAAACGGCCACATTTGCAAAAACGAAATGGAAACATAGGAACGGATGTCATAACGACCCACGGATCGTTCCATTCCCTTATTAAGCAAATCAAGGCGATGGAAAAGAGTCCCCAAGAAGAACAGACCCAGATAGATTTTCTTCCCCGTGCTCAATGCAGCAGTAATGTGAAACACATGGCTCCAAACTCCATCCGCATGGGGCCCTTCAAATATGTGCCTAGATAGCCATGTGGCGAGATATGTAGCAAGATGATAAGAACTGTTCAGCCCAGGACCATCCACATAGTCTCCTTTTCCTTTGCAGGGGTCCGTATAATCTTTCCACTAATAATGCATTCAACCCTTGAAGGTGGTCTTGAAGTGAGATGGCCTGCGATCAGCCTTACAATTGCCATCCTTGTCAAAATATATCCCTAAGTTATTCTGAACAGAGTGCGCTACCAGCAAAGCGTCCATAATAGCTCTCTCATCTGGAGTCTCAGTGGTAAGAATTATGTTATCCTCACCCCAAGTAAGAAGGGACATTAGTGCGGCAACATCCTCTAGGGTGGGGGCAATCTCACCAAATGATGTAATAAAAGTGTGAGAAAATGAACTCCATCGCGATAAGAGAGTCTCTATAGCAAGGGCATTCCGAGTAATGCGTAAGTTGGAGAAGTTTCGTATTGCTTCAAAAACATTGGCCTTTTTTAAAATCCTTCTAAACCGGGCTTGAAATAGAATCTAGTCAGACCACGGTTCCATTTTCTCAAAAGAAGCAACATAATTGAGAAAATGATAGAATAAATAAGGATATTCCCCTCGTTTGATATTAAGCCGCGGAATTGAGGAGGAAGAGACGTGAACTTTGCCTTCTGATTCTGACCCGTAAACATAAGTAGAATCTTTCGCTCTGTCCCTTGAGGAAAATAATACCTTCTGATCCCAGAAAGTGTCCCCCTGGAGAAATGGGGCCCGAAACCACTCCTCTTCCGCAGGAACCACTAGAACCAATTGATCAATGCCACACTTGAACTTCATCTTTGACATCTCACCCGCGGAAACTTCATACGCCACCTCTACCCTCACGTTCAAAGTAGACATATCCAATGGTGAATGTTCAGATGTACCAGCCATTATAGAGGGATTTCGGTATTTTGAAATATGAAAGATTCGGGAAACGGATAAATAAGAGAATGAGAGGATGAAATTTTATCACAAGGAGAAGAAAATTGCTGATATATATATATATGCATATGCACCTTTCAAACAATCTTCGTTGCAGTTCTTCGAATGAGGCTAGGGTTCGCTTGTCGTCGAACAATCTTCGTTATAGTTCTTCAAATGAGGCTAGGGTTCACTTGTCATTGAAGGATTGGCAGCAATACTCGAAAAGTTTCAAAAGAATCAAACGATCTTGGGGAGCAACTATTTATACTTGGACCCACACGCAAATCGATGAACAATAATGATGGCGAATATACGGAAAGGCTCCGAGTGTGGCTTTGTGACGGCGCATTTAAAGTAAAACAGTTGGAGCATTAGTGGCTTGAATATACACAAAATCGTGGAAATATTTTGGTACGAGTTCAATGATCCGAATACGGAAGAAGATCTGTTTAATTCTCCATGGCAATATTTCAAGAGGCCTAGTTGAAAATCCTACTATTCTTCCTGCAGTAGCTTAAATGAGAACGCTTGGAGGGACGATTTCGGACGCAAAACCTCTAGAAAAATTTAAGGCCCTGATGATACCATGATAAACTGATCATAAGGTTTCTTATCTTAGAATCTTCATCCATCAAAAGGATCTCACAAGTCCACGAGACAAGATCCTTAGATAGTGTCGCGGTAACACACGGATAGGACAGAACAAGCTTTCAAAATTAAACCCAAATGGGTAAATATACCCCATTTTCATAGATCAATTGTGTACGTGCATCACTTCATTTGTGATGCATGCACATGGGGACATTTGTAGGTACCCTGGTCGCGGGGAGATGATCTCTGACCAACGGTCACGACATCTCCTGCGGAACATAACCGCCACCTCAGTCCAAAGCCACGAGATCTAGTTTTTTTCGCACGAAACGCACCCACCGCAGGACTAGCATACTTCCCTGGACTCGGAACAAGGTCTAAGGACTCCTAACGACTTAGCTAACTTGCGGGATCATCAAGGATTTAGCGGAATGAAGGCTAGAATCAGGGAACCGTTAGGATCATATCCTAATCAATCTAGAGAGAGAATTATGCGGGGGATCCTAATCCTATCTAGATGCATTGGGTTAGGGCTAAATATCCTCCCAATGGATCATAAGCCTTAACTCCCGCCTAGAAGGGTTCCCCTCTACACCTATATAAACCCTTCCCTTCCACAAGGTCAAGGATCGATCGTTAGACTTACGCTATTTCCCCAGTTCTCTCTCTTTCTTGTTCCAGATTACCTTGGTTCTCATCCCTTTCGCCAGATGCCAACGATCTCACCGTTGCTTGATACTCAACATAATTTTCAGAAACTATCCATACACCCCAAACAGTTTTCAAATTGAATGAATTAATACTCAACCCTGCTTTGCAGGTAACATTATTTAGAGCGCATTTGGAATACAAAGAAAATACAAATTTTTACTAATTTTTATTAACTTTTGATTATTTTTATTTTTTGTATGTTATTTTATAACTCTCAATTTTATAAAATGTTAATAATTTTGTCAACTTTTTTAATCAAAGTCATTTGAACAAGTAGCTGAAACCACATTCGAACGAGTTATATCAGAATTTGAATATCTTTTAAATGCCAAAAAGTGACTGATGTATTTAACTTTTTTTAATTTTTTGATCTTTCAAATGGGCCCTTACAACTTACCAAAAAAAAAAAAAGGGCCCTTACATTAAAAAAAAAATAAAAAAGAAAGAAAAGAAAGAAAGAATGAAAGAAAGAAAGGGGAGTTCAACAATCAAATATGCAAAACAGAGACAACCCTAGAAAGTAGAGTTAGGACTAAATTTAAAGTGATTATGGTAGTCAATTTGCACGTGGTCGAGTTTCCAAGGTATCTTACATTATTTATACTAATTTATACAACTCTAAAACAGTTTCAATTTTGTAATCATATTAATTGTATTTTTATTATTTTTCTTCAACCAATTAATTATTTGTTAATTGACATTAAACTAGTAAAGTATTATTTATACAACTGCAACTTAAAATTCTTTCAATAACCATGTATATCAATCACTAATTTGTATCAAAGAAGTCTCATCTTAAAGTAACAGCATAATTGCAATCATAAGACATAAAGTATGAGTTCATGTAATATATAAATTTAAAAGTTAAATATACTTTTAATTATAATGATTTATTTTAAAACGAAGGATCCCAATTAATGTAAATATATAATAGTAATTCTTTTGTATACCAAGCTATGCCTAGTACACATTTGTAAATTTATCCTTATCAATTGAAATTATTTTACTTACTAAAAAAAAAAAAAACTCACTACTTTGCAATTTTTATCACTTCCCACTCTTTATGATTTAACCTCCATTCTCTTAAAATTTTTCTTAAACAAACAAATTTATTATTTATACAACTGCTCCTTCTCCAGACTCTTCCCTCTCCCTCGCGAATCCCTGAAAACCGTACCACATCTGCACAAACTCAAATTACACTGCATGCGGAAGGCAGGATTCTCAAGGAGACGGACGAGTTTATTATAAGGAGTTGTTATTAGATGAAAGGATCAAGAATGTAGGAGTTTCCTTGGAAGATACTGATCATAATGAAGTTGACTGTGCCAATGGTGATGTTGATGAGAATGCTGTTCAGTTAAAGCCATGGTTGGACCCAGCTGCTTTAGCAAGTGCCTTGCATTACTGGGGACCTGAAGAAGTATTAGCACTAAAACATGCTAAATTTGTTTGGATCAGGGTTAGTTCGACCATTAAGCAATTTAGACAATCCAATAAGAAACCTCAAATTAAAAAAATATATATATATATATTTATCTAATTATTTTAAATTTTTTTCTCTTTAATTTCAAATTGTTTTGAAACTTATCTTAACCTTGTACCAATAAGAAGGCTTCAACTTAAAATATATATATATATATAGATATATTTAATGGTTTTAATTTTATTGTTTTCTTAATTTCAATGTTTATCTTAATTTTAAATAATTTTGAAACTTATCTTAATTTATAAAAATAATATCTAATGTCTCTACATATGATTTAGGCCTATTTCTTTTTTTAATTTTTTGGCTAGTTTGATACGACCCCCGGTCAGCACAATACTAAGATTGATTATTGATTTTTATGGCCTTTTTGGTTATGATCATATCGCTCTAAAGTTAAAACACTCATCTGGTGGCACATCTAAAGATAGCATGTTGCTTTTATATTCATCTCTCTTGCGCACATTGGCTTACCGTAAGATGAATTCTGATGTCTTAGATATAGCTGATGAGATGATTTTGGATGGTATTTTGCCAGATATTCAAATATTTTCTGGATTAATGATGCATCATTTTGTGCTTCAGGGAGATATTTCAGAGATTGTTTAATTGGCATGGTCAGGTAGAGTGGTTTACAGCCTAACGCTTATATGTTTAAGGTACGTACTTATTCGTGCTTTCTACAAGTGCGACAGAGCTGTACTTGCATTGAGGGTTTTTGAAGATATGATGAACTCCAATATGATGCCTGACGCTGCCACAAAACAGTTGCTCGTGAAGAGTCTTTGGAAGTAAGCTTAGAGAGGCATCTGCTGTGGAGGAGAGGAGAGGAGTGAAGAGAAAAATGTTGCTCTTCCACTTGCATTGCATGGCCATTTGTGTACTGTGAACTCTGCAGATCTCGCAAGAGTTTGTAAGATTTATTCTGGTAGCTTACTTTACAACATCCACTTGTCAGAATAATGAATAGATTTCTGTACCAAAGTATGAAGTGCTGGAATGCATGTAACTCTGAACTTCATAACAATGCAGTAACATTTTTGTATCTTGAAAGTTGAGTGTGCCTTGCTTGTATCTTATAAACAATACCAAATAGAAGAGACCCACTGTTTCAAGATTCGGTTGCAGTCTTGGGGGGGGGGGGGGGGGGGGGGGGGGGGGGGGGGGGGGGGGG
>JAVXUM010148473.1:0-15076 GCA_035590655.1 Pouteria glomerata
CAAACGTTTGGCTCATAATTGATGTGGTTGAAGATCGTAAAAAGCAGTATGGTTGATCTGTTATTAAATAAGTATTTTTAGTCTTCTATGCCTCATGCGCTTTAAAGTGGAGAATGGCTTGTAAATATTAATAAGAGATAGGCTGCTTTAGGCACCCATCTTTTCCCTTTGAAAAATAAAAGGTAGCTCCCGAGTATTTATGTGATGGAGACCTGTCAAGGGATGTATAAATGCCAAAGTGATGTCAGCTCTATGCTTACTTTGTTGGAATTTTAAAAGTCTAAATACAATTCCAGGTGACTATGAATTTAACCATCTTCAACCCTCCTAACCACCAAATTTTTTGGTAGGGACCATCTGGGATTTGTGGTGGAGACTACCCTCCAATCGTGTATCACCCTATATTAGGAAGGCCTGAGATTTAATGTGGTAGAAAAAAACTGAGAGATTTACAAGAAGCGATTTAAGGGGTTTATCTTTTTTTTTTTTTATTAAAATGTAAATAGTATGTCTAAAAGATTAAATAAAAAAAAAAACAATAGATGGAAAAAAAAAAAAAAAAAAGAAAGTCTCAATTGCACCAAACTTTTTAGGTTTCCAAATGGAGCATTAAGAAAGGTTATTCTGATAACATTAGTATTTCCCAATGGGGTACCGATGGTATCCTTGTAACTCGTAAATTCTCATTTACATTTTTTTTTTTTTAATTTAGCGGTGCTTTTGCAATGTATTAACGTTCTTTACAGGACCAATGTTGGGGACAAAGTTTTGCTCTTACCGAACCCCTTCACCGGCATATAGCTCCAAGCTTTCACCGTCCCAGCTCATGATCTGCACCTTCAATGAAACACACACAAAATTCATTGCATGCCTGAGCTGATTTACAAAAACTATACATATATAATATTTGAATGAGTAACGTTGTACGGTTAAATTTTTATTTTATAAAATTTTTAAACCAGGTCAGGCATGATATTATTAAAAATTTATTGTTTAAAAAGAAAATAACTCATTCCGCATTACACTTTTATTATACTAATAGTAACATAATAATATCATTTTTGTATTATTTTTTTTGATAATTTATTTAATAAAATAATACTTTATATTTAAAAAAATCGAGTGAGAATCAAGTTGTCTAAGCCGGTTTGACCGGAGCGGCTCGTGTCACGAGGGTAGTGCTTAATTTTTAAATAGGAGGCTCCCCCTGTTCAACCCTGACAAGTCCATTTGCTAATTTATATGATGAGAGAGAATTGGGAAAAGGAGGAGGCTGTGTCTGTGTGTGTGGACTTACCGTTATGGAGTGGGTGTTTAGTATAATGAAAAGTGAGATAAAATGAAATAAATCGTGAGTTTGTAAGGTATGTAATGAGATAAATTTTAAAAATTTTTAGAAATTTTTAAAAATTTTTAGACTTTTTCAGAATTTGAAACGCAGTCAAACACTTCCGAAATTTGTTACGGATCGCATGTTGTTAATAAATAAATAAATAAATACCACTAGTGGCTGGTTTTCACGACTCCGCATGTGTGCTTCTGCGAGCTTTGCGCTGAAAACAGAAAAAGCATTTTTCGTCTTCCAGGGACTCACAGAAAGCTGATTTTGATGCCATTATACTATTGGATTGTGACAGAAAACAGACACGAGAGCTGATTTTGATGACCGGGGAGGCTGACTCCGCTCTGCGACATGAAATTCAAGAATCGATGAATTAAAATTTAATAATTTATCAAGAAATACTTTTAACTCCTTAATTTTGATTTTGATATAATTTAAATGGCAATTAGTTATTCATTGAGAATAAAAAATCTTAATCTAATAAAGATCGCTACTTACTGTACTAACTAAATCAAAAACTTCTGATGCACAGAAATTTTAAATTAGTTCTCACAAGATTATTGTATTAATATAATATTTTGTTTGGAAATATGCTTTTTTTTTTTTTTATAATTGATTTGATTTTAAAATGAAAGATCAATATAATTTAATTTATAAATAAAATTTTGTATTTGAAACACATATTTAAATTTAAAAATTAAATTGATTTAATTTAAGAGGAATATAAAATTTGACCATATTAAGAATAAATAGAAAATATGATAAATATGATATATGAGAATAAATTTATCCATTTACTAATAGTTTTAAAATAATAATGAATTTTCATCAAATTCTATTGTTTTAGATTAAAATTTAAGTTATGAAATAAAATTAAATTCAACTTATAAAATTTTGTTTTAATTCTAAACATAAAAATTAATAAAAAATTTTATCAAATAAAATAAAAATTTTTATCAAATTCATCATTGCCAATAGTGTAAAAATAATTTTGTAATAGCTTCCAAATTTAACCTCAAAATTAACATCATAATTACTTTTTGAATGAACAGCAACTTTACAAAACATGGCCACGACAATAAGGTTGTATTTGAGAAAAACAGTTTTTAACTACTAAAGTCTCGTTTGGTTTATTTTTTTATTTTTTGTTTTTAGTTTTTGTTTCTTATTTTTTGTTTTGATCTTATTTTTTATTTTAAACTTTTAAAAACAAGGAAAACAGTTAAAACACATTTGGTCACTTGTGTTTTTAAATTTTGTTTTAAAAAATAGAAAATGAGTTTATATATAAAATGAAAAATAGTAAAAAATCATTTTGAGTATTTTTAACTCAATAAGGAAAACATAAGATTTTTTGTTTCCATGTTTTGAAATTTTTAGAACATAAAACACATAAAATAGAAAATAAAAAATAAAAAACACCAAATTAAACCAAATGCCACCTAAATTTTTTTAAAATAATTAAATTTATCTACTTATATTAAATTTTTTAAATTATAAAAGGTAAAAATATTAAATAAATAAAAATTTAATTTTTTTCAAATATAAAAAAATTAATTTTTTAATAATTAACTAACCTTAAAAAAAAAACCTAACTTTTTTTTCCCCTAAACTCTACCTAACTGTCGAGTTAGATTTTAAATTTATAAGTTTGGAAACGCTAAGAATTGATTGACTGGCCCGGTCCCTAAACTGAAATCCCTCTCTCCTTCCTTCCTTCTTTCTCTCTCTCTCTCTTTTTTTTTTTTTTTTTAGGTAATAGAGTTTGGAGAGATTTTCTTTTTGTCAAAATTCTCTCTTTCTCTCTCTTACAAAAAAAAAAACTATACATATATCGAAAATGATATGCTACCCCAAATATGCGGTGGAAGGGCTACTGTAATTTTGAGTTTGCAGTTAAAATTCAGAGTCAAACCAATGTAGGCCCGTAAACATTTGATCTCTATTTATTTATTTGTTTTTTTTAAAAGCACAAACAACTTTAGGTAACGGTTGGAGTGATAGAAAATTAAAAAAAATATAGTTTGAATTAATTTTAGGTGTTTGCATCTAATAAAGTTTTTTGGAGAAAAATAGTGACATTTTTGTATTGTCAGATAAAAATCATAGAAACAGTTTCCCAAATCCGTTCTTACAAATTTAAAAAAATTAGTATAAAATAGCCATAATGGTATTCATTTGAGAGTTTTCAATTCAAAAAATATGATTGTCAAAAAAATTACTAATTCGGTTAATCTGTTTTCAGATTTTTTATTTTTTTAGTAAAATATTAAAATTCTTTAAAATAAATTATGAGTAGTAAGATAATTTTTAAAAATTTTTAAAGATTTCCGGAGGTTCTCATAAATTTTTTTTTTTATTTTTTTAACCAACCAAATGTTAATTAATTGTCTTAAAAAGACGAGCTAAAAATCGATGCCTTTTCCGTTCCTCACCTCTAATCATAAAATTAAAAAAGTGGTCCCCATGCCCCCAAGGGGGTGGTTGAGTTGGGTTCGGGGCGCAGCTGGGGGCCATGGGCCTCCTTGAGGTACCGGGTTCTAATCTTCCTTCGGGGAGACCAGTTGAAGCTTCTATCAGCCCCTCTCGATCGAGCCGGTCAGCCAGGGCTTACCTAGGCTGGTTTACTCTCCATGGTTCTTTGCCGACTAGGGCCATGGGGCGAGCTTTACCCAGTGCGCACCCTCGGATAGCGGCTGCAGGTTTCCTCGTAATCGAAAAAAAAAAGTGGTCCCTAACCTTAATTAATTACAAAAAAAAAAAAAACACGCTCTCATCAGCTAGTGACAAGCTCACCATTCACCACACCACCAGTGTCCACTCTAACCGACTCTCTCTACTCAAGCCAAGCAAGCAAAGATTTTCTCTCGCTCAATGAGAAGAGGCAATAGCGATGCCGGAGCTAGGGTCTGAGCACAGATCGGGTAGCGGAGCTCGGGACCTCAGCCCCGATTCCGTCATCTTCACCAACGAATCCAACTTCAGCCTGTTCTCTTCCGCCTCCGGAAGCGCCGATCGCTCCTCTTTCGCTTCCGATGTCCACGATCACGACTCTCTCGTCTCTGAAGTCTCTCAGGTCAGGTCCCTTTTTATGTCTTCCACTGAATTTTTTTCTGTTACACTCGAAATGCACGAACAGTGACGAACTCAAATTCAAGAAAATAGGCATTGGCATGTTTTTCTTAGCTCGATTTGTTGTTTATATATATATATATATACGCATGCGCAAATAAATGGTGATGGGAAGGATTTATTGTTAACAGGCGACGATTTTGGATTTTACCGTTGTGCATTGTTTTTATAGTGTATAAAATCTTGATATGGAATTTGAAAAATAATTGGTAAAAATCTTCGAACTGTTGCAGCATTTGGCAGGGCATGAATTGCGTCAGACTTCGACTGCTCCAGATGTAGATCCAAACAAGTCCACAGTACACAGGAACAGTCGCCTTAGTAGAAAAGTAGAAAAAGCAAAAGGTACTCTACAACTCACTCACATCAGGTGGCTTTTCAAAAAGAGTGGAACGAGGACTCCGACTTTCTCTAAAATTTCAAATTTCAGTTTTCTCTCACAACTAAGGCTCAGTGTTTTGCTTCAATTATGTGTGTGTGTGTGTGTGTGTTTATGCAGCTCAAAAGGAAGATCACGATGTGGACATCGATGATAAAATTGAGACACTAGAATCGGCAAGGAACTCCTTCTCTCAAGCTCTCAAAGGTACCCTACAGTGTCCAAATTCGATTTCAGTTTGTACTTTTGACGCTGTCGTCTAAAAAATTTGAAGGCTCTAACCTTGTTACTTCTTGAATTAGAATGCCAAGACCGGAAATCCAGATCTGAAGCTCTATTAAGGAAGTCAGACAGGCGAAGACCTGCATCGCTAGATCTGAACAACAATATAACCAACGCCGCAAGCTCCTCGCCGCGTCTTGGAGCCTTAAAGAAAAGTTCTATTATGACTCGCAGAGCTGGGACGTTCATGAGCCCTGGAACGCCTAATTATCGTCACACTAATGTTGGGATTCAGAAAGGCTGGAGCTCTGAACGTGTGCCTTTGCATAACAATGCCAACCCGAGGCACGTGAGCGCTGCATTGTTGCCTTTTAATGCTGGAAGGACATTGCCTTCCAAATGGGAAGATGCCGAGAGGTGGATTTTTAGCCCAGTTTCTGTTGATGGTGTTATTAGACCTTCGTTTTAGCAGCCACAGCGGCGGCCAAAGTCCAAGAGTGGCCCTCTTGGTCCCCCTGGAATTGCATATTACTCATTGTATTCACCTGCCATGCCCATGTTTGAAGGTGGGAATGTTGCGAATTTAATGGCTGGCTCTCCATTATTGGCTGGGGTAATAGCAATGGATGGATTGTCAATTCATTCAGGTGCAGGTATTGGTGGAACTGGAATCTTTTCTACACGAATGGAGCCTTGTATGGCAAGGTCAGTTAGTGTACACGGGTGCTGTGAATTAAAGAGTCAATCATCATTGCCAGGTCCCCAAGGTACATGTTTATTGATTTTTTGAACTTGGTGGGTTAACTTGAAATGTACAATCTGGATAATTGTATACATTTCTGCCATGGAACTTTTTTAGAGATTGTTGTTGATATGAAATTGAAGCCAATTTTAGTGCTTAAAAAAATTGAAATGAGTAGATGGATAAATGATTATAATTGACAATAAGTTACTTTTCATAGTCTTAGATCCTGTTCCCCATATTTAATGGATTGTTGTTGACATAAAATTGTAGCCAATTTTAGTGCTTAAAAAAATTGAAATGAGTAGATCGATAAATGATTATAATTGACAATGAATTACTTTTCATAGTCTTAGATCCTGTTCCCCATATTTAATGAAGAGATTAGATTATCGTTGAATTACTATTTGCACCATATCTTTTATTTCTTTTATCAGTTGCATTCACTGGTCACACCATTTGATGCAAAATGGCAAATCAGATGATATTAATTACAGTTTCTATGTCATTGGCATAGTCATTATTCAATGCTTTTTTTTAATTGTACTATTTTGGAAATTTGATGTATCCACTGATTTTTTTTTTGTGCAAATATGAAAATTATTTATTATCATTGATAATTTTCCCCCTTGTCTTTTTAGTGATGCTAGATTTTCAAATTTTGATATTAGATGGGAGTGTCTACGGGAGATTTCGAGGTTTCAAACTCAGCATGCTTCTATGACTTCCTTTTATTCTTTAATACCAGCTTTAAATTATATTCGTCTTGTTTGTATTACTATTTTACAGCTGTGATTTTCCAATATTTCGCTGCTACAACTGATCGTCTTTTATTTCTGGTTTTGGCTTGGATGAAACATACAGACGAGAAACTCGATGATGATAAGGATGCAGCAGACAACATTTCTCGTGCTGTTTCAAGAAGGGATATGGCAACCCAGATGAGCCCAGAGGGTAGCACCCACTCGTCTCCCAGAAGGAGGCCGTCTTTCTCTCCCTCAACTTCATCAGTTCTTCACATTGTGGGGTTGGAAGGTGTCCCGTCATCTAAATTAGACGTTAGAGATGTGCAGGTTGATGAACGGGTCACTATGACTAGGTGGTCCAAGAAACATAGAGCTCGATTTCCAGGGAAAGGCTCAGAAAATGCTGATGACTGGAGAAAGAAAGCCGTGGAGGGTCGATCTTCTGCTTGGGAAGTTTCTGAGGCAACGAAAAGCATTTCAAAGTTTGTACTTATACAACTCATGTTTTTCACTTTTTTACACTGGTTTTAAGTGAATATAATGCAGATCAACTCTGGAGAGATCGAGTTCATTTGGATGTTGGTATTAGAGTGCCAGGAGGCAGGCACAAGAAAAACATAAAAAACTTTAAATATACTTGGTTGAGTTTATTTATATATTTTCCTTTTGAGACCTTATTGTTGTGTTTGCTGGCTAATTTGGTCTAAAAGAATAAATAGAGACAAGAATATGACAATCCTAGTTAAATAGAAAGCAATGGAATCTTTAAAAGTTACATAGTTGCTGAACTGACTCTAAAAACCATAACACTATATCTGAAGACTTGTGTTCTGTAACTTTAGCTTGATAATTTTTGGATTTATCACTCCATATGTTTATTTCAGTCATTTAGCAAACTATTGGCCTTTTCATTTTTTGGGCCTTTGGGCCACTGTCTCAGTTGTATGTCTCAGTTGTACTTGATTTGGTTCCTTGTTCAACAAAGTGATTTTCAGAAGGATGGTCACAGTATGTTTTCCTTGCAACCATCTACCAATCCTTTTTGTTTTTTGTGTTTTGATGTCATAACTTACCAATTTCCCAGAACATTAAGTTTTTTCTTTGGTACATATTACATTAAGTTTTGCTCAAGTATTGCTTATTAAAAAAAAAAAGGTGGCTGTGCTCGAGTGTTAACTTTCACTTTGCTAGTTAAAAGGGCCACCCAATGCATGAGACTCCCACCTATGCAAGATCTGGGCAGGGGCAAGATAATGTATGCTTTCTCACCCAGTGAGACTATTTTCGAGCTCATGATCTCTAGATCACAAATGAGCAATCTTACCATTGCACCAAGACTTACCCTAAAAAATTTTGGGAATCCTGTTATAATATATATATATATCAAAATGCAAGGTGAGATAGATAATGATTAATTTGTTGTTTGTGGATTTCAGGATGAAGAGGGAGGAAGCTAAAATCACTACATGGGAGAACCTCCAGAAGGCAAAAGCCGAGGCAGCAATAAGGAAACTAGAGGTTCTATGAAATCTTCTCTGATATCATGTTTTTCCAATATGCAGTTCTGTAATGAAAATTCCAAACCACCCAAGCAATCCACAAAATAAAAAATAATCACACCAGAAAATAACGAGGAAACCCTATCACAGGGAGAAAAACCTCAATTACAGAATCTCCACTATCAACTGGTTACGATATTCTATTCGGATTCTCTGCGACTTACTCGTACGAATCCTTTCACCACTCTTGCTCGAAGTACTCGATGAACCCTACAAGTGATTTTTCTGCCTCACACAGAAAATAGAAAGAATACAAAATAAAACTAGAGAAAGAACGTGAAAACCCTTAAGAATAAATATATTCTCCCTCTAGATCTCTATAATATGTTCTCCCATGTATATATTCTTCATTAAGGCTGGGTACATATATATAGAGTTACAAAATCTTATTTCAATTAGGATTCATAACATATTTCCTAATAATAGATTCCCAAAACGAAAATAAAATCTTTCAAAAAATAATCTGCTCTAACTATCGTGTATCATGCGGACTCCCAGCGTCCATGTGGCGCAGCTGCGCACTTTCTGCGCCCTACCTACGAGGCGTACTGGAATTTTCTGCTTCTTTCCTAATTTGTGTACTCTTCTTCTTTACTCCCAGTTAGATTTGGATTGCAAAATTATGATCATGGTCTTTTAGAAAGTTGCTAACTTGGAATAGAAACTTGCCATCTTGGAAAATTTTCAATTTAGGAAACATGCAAATCTTCCCCTTTCTTCAATTTAGAAAATATTCGAATCTGCCATATTTAATTTAAGATTTTGTATGGAGTTGCCACAAATAACCTTATATGTAATTTTGAAAATGGATGGCTATTATCATTTTTGATATTAGCCATATGACATCGAGGTTGTTAGTCATCCGATCAAAATCGGATTTAAACTCATTTTTGTTGTGAACCGTCCGATTTTGATCGAACGGCTTACAACTCAATGTCACATGGCTGACATCAAAAGTGATGTTAGCCTCCCCAAGTCCCTATAATTCAGCATAAGATCACACCCATGTTGTGCACAAGGTTCCTGTTATGCTTAGGTTGCTTCAGGCAGGAATCAAATGTGGTAGTGCATTGCAGTTAAATTGTCATAGATCATTGATAGGTGCTACAACATTTAATGTTGAACTTCTTAAGATTTGCATTTTCTAACTTAAACAAAATGACCACAAGAATTTGGTAATTAGGATTACTGACTAACAACATATGTTCAGATGAAACTTGAAAAGAAGAGATCATCCTCCATGGATAAGATTATGAACAAGTTGAGATCAGCCCAAAAGAAGGCCCAAGAAATGAGGAGTTCAATGCTAACCAATCAATCCCATCAGATTGCCAGCACATCTACTAAGGTCGTATCGTTCCGCCGGACACATCAGATTAGTTCGTTGAGTGGCTGCTTCACCTGCCATGCTTTTTAGTTCCTCATCCAGGTGTTTGCTGCTCCATTCTAATTGACCTTTGTGACCAGGTAGTCACTGTTCCTGATTATCTATATTCAAAATCTTGAATTTACCTTGCAGGGTTAGCTGTTTTTGGTAACTCAAATTTCCTTCTACCATTGATAACCTACAATAATCGTCCTGCATTTTTATTTTCTGGGAGCAATCCATCAAGACATGTCATGGCTTCTTTGTGGGATTTATATTAATCGGTTTCATTACGAAGGTTACACAATACGCATGCATTAAACTTGTTCTTTGTCGTCTTGTAATTTTAACTGACTTATTTTGATGTCCATCTATATGAAATAAATCTATGTTTTGATGCTGATATTTTTTATGTAGCATCAAAGTCATGAAGTGACCTCAATGGCATCGCTAAAATTGTTTTAAAAGCCTTTTGAGTTATGTTATTTGACTAAATTCTGATAACATATTTTTTACATACATGTAATGAGCTCATTTTACATTATAAGATTATGATGAAATAATTTTCTTTACCTCAAAACCTTCAATCCCTATTTGATTCAATTTACTAATATGCGTTTTTATGATAAATGGTTCATTAGATCTTCCAAAGCATGGATAGAACGATAACTGCAATATGCAGCAGAGGTGAATGATTGTTGTATAGGGCAAAGCCAATTACTTGGAATGAAATGTAAGATCCAGTTTCCAGCTTTCTTAGGGATTCTATCTTCAATAATTTGAGTAATAATGCCAGTATGCATGGATGTATGTAAATTGATCTTTAGTGTTATTGAATCATAAAAAAAAAAAAAACAGAATTAGCTATTTTTCTGATTGGCCCTCTTTTTTCAGAGAAGTTTGGAGGCTAAAAATCTGGTTGCAACTCTGCATCTTGTTGAAATATATTCCAAATAAAATTCCTGCAGTTTCTTTGTAGATTGCCTATTGCTCTTCTTCCAAGGTCCATGATTATAACTTTGTTCAGTCAGTAATGTTCTCAAATTTGCTACATAATAAAAGAAAAAAGGGGAACGAGGTGTACATAACTTGTGAATAAATTAAGCCAGGGAATTTGCACTGTTGTCTGAAAGTAGCCAATATCACTTTTCGTAACTCAACTTTTGTGTTTGCAAGCATAACTGAATAAGCATGTACTGATGGTAAACCAGTTGTTCAGAAACTTAGTTTCCCTGTTAAAATGATGAATGACCAGATGTAGCAGTTGAAAATAAAAGACAAGAAATAGAATTGAGAATGAAATATCAATTTTACATACTGTCGTATATACAAGTTAAAGAGAGATTTTTAAACAGGTTTACAATGAGGGTATATATACTTACTGTTAATGAAGATTAGTATTAATGTTAGTATTAATTCAGATACATGTACATACTTAGGTATCTAGTGTATTGGTGATTCGAATGGACACTTGAAGAGTGTACAAATATGTAAACTCCCTAGTTGATCATGTGTGAATAAAGTTCTGGTCTTCTAACATCGTATCAGAGCGTTCTCTAAAAAAACCAAAAAAAAAAAAAAAAAATAGTATATCTTTAATGTCTTTTCCTCTGCCATATTTTGTTCGTTTTTCTTCATTTCCAAGAACCTCATAGATGCTGTCTTTGAAACTTTCAAAATCTTGTACCAGTCTTTTTGTTGGCACATCTTCAAAGATTTTTTTGTGGTCGGTTGGTGTTCTTTCCGTCGGAAGTCAGGGAGCCACCATTGTCAACGTGCAAAGTTCATCTCTGGTCACTGTTTCAACATGTTCTTGGTGTCTGCAAGGTTTCAACGCCGTGTCAGAAGAACGCCGCAGTCGGAAAACCTTTCACGCACTCCCACCCGTCGTCACTCTCCTTGCGCGTGGTCCTCACGTGCCTTCGTCGAAGCTGCGCGTGACACTAGGGTGAACCATTTATCTTCTTCGCAGCACTCTCTCCGGTGGCTAAAATATCATCAGTTCGTCTTCTTATCTCACTTGCTGCTGTGTTTCACTGGCCTCTTCATCGGCTAGATATCAAAAATGCCTTTATTCATGGTGATCTTACTGAAGAAGTGTATATGGAGCAACCTTCTGGATTTATTGCTCAGGGAGAGTCTGGTTTGGTTTGTAAGCTCAAAAAAATCATTATATGGCCTTAAGCAATCCCCTCGAGCATGGTTTGGCATATTTAGTGATGTGGTGAAGGATTTTGGATTGACTTAATGCGGTGTTGGTCATTCTGTATTCTACCGAAATTCCTCATAAGGGAAGCTGTAGTTGTTGGTGTATGTGGATGATATTGCAATCACAGGGGATGATACAAAAGGTATTCATGATCAAAAATTGTTTCTTCAACTTAAGTTCCAAACCAAAGACTTGGGCTCATTGAAGTACTTTCTAGGGATTGAAATTGCAAGATCACACACTAGCATTGTTCTTTCTCAAAGGAATTATGTGCTTGATTTGTTGACAGAAACAAGCATGTTGGGAGCTAAACCGATGGATACTCCAATGGACCTCAATACTAAACTCCTTGCAGATATAGGTGAATTATTGGATGATCCTAGTCGATATCGTAGATTGGTTGGAAAGCTCAATAATCTGACGGTTACTCGCCCAGATATTGCATTTGCTGTAAGTATGGTCAGTTAATTTCTTGATGCACCTTATTCTAGTCATTTGGATGTAGTCATTCGTATTTTGAGATATCTAAAAGGTGCACCAGGATGTGGGTTGTTATATCGTGATAATGGCCATGTTTTTGTTCAAGGATATACAAATGCAGACTGGGTTGAATCACCAATTGACAGACGATCAACCATTGGATATTGCGTCTTTGTGGGAGGAAATTTGATATCCTAGAAAGTAAAAATCAAACAGTGGTGGCGAGGTCGGGTGCAGAGTTAGAATATAGGGCCATGTCACATATATCTTGTGAATTGATTTGGGTACATCATATGCTGTGAGAATTTGGGGGTTTTGTATCACAGCCTATGGAGTTGTTTTGTAATAATTAAGTAGCTATCCACATAGCTTCTAATCCAATGTTTCATGAACGAATAAAACATATTGAGGTTGATTGTTACTTTGTCAGAGAAAAGATTTTTGTATCATCAAGACTAGTCATGTGAAATCTAAAGATCAGTTGGTTGACTTATTCACTAAAGCCTTGGGAAGTGCTAGAGTAAGAGCTATTTGTAATAAGTTTGGAACATATGATATATATGTTCCAACTTGAGTGGGAGTGTTAATGAAGATTAGTATTAATGTTAGTATTAATTCAGATACATGCACATACATAGGTATTTAGTGTACTGGTGATTCGAATGGACACTTGAAGAGTGTATAAATATGTAAACTCCCTAGTTGATTATGTGCGAATAAAGTTCAGGTCTTCTAACACTTACAATGAGGGTATATATAGTAATGATGTACATATAATAAATCTAATAATTACTAAAAATTAAGATATATAATATTCTAATATATGTATATATAAAAAAAATATCTCACATCTTAATATAGAATATTTCAAGAGTAACAAGACATTCTCAATGATAAATTGCTTTATTACAAAATATTGCCCTCGTAAGAAAAATTTTGTCAATTTGAAGATGATTTTGTCGAGAGTGAGTTGATATTTGATGCTCATTAATGGACACATTTAAGTGTTGCAACTAGTCATGTTAACAACCTTGTTGATGTTTTGGTTATTGGACATGGAGGTGCGAAGGCAAGGACCCCCAATCGCGTGACGTTGACATAATTAGGGGGAAAATGATCTACTAATCCCGGTGTAGCCACCCCAAACACTCTAGACAGCCTCAAAAATCAGCCTTCTTTGTAGTCTTCACCCCTTGTGTATGGGATTACGAAACTCCTAATCAGCTCCCAGACAGCGTTTAACACCTTGGGTATTGCCCACAACAGCGAGAAGTAGTTTTTGTTTGGTTCCTCCGATACAACCTGGATAGTGACGGACAATTGCAAAGCCAAGGATCTCCTATACTACATTCTAAATGAAAGGGGAGGTTGACATAGAAACTTATATTACTAATATTGAGGTCGGGAGTCATTTGATTAAAATTCAACAGAGTGTGAATGCATTTGAATAGTTAAATTTTAATTCAATTGTTCCTGACCTCAAGTCTGACGAAGATTTCTATGTCAGTCCAACTTCGAGTACAGAGAGCCAAGCACACTAACCTTGCCTTGGTAGCAGCTGTTGAAGTACAGACAAGGCCCAAAATGCTTGTACAAGAGAGTTTTATCGTCGTATAGCAATCTAGGCACCATGTCATTGCTATAAACGTACCTCAAATACTTGACATCATGAGCCCTCAACTTCTCCTCCATGAAATCTCCAAATTGCCCGTCCCCTACCCTGGGCTGCCCGAAAGTGTACACCCCATCAAGCTTCTCCAGAAGCCATACCTCTTCGTGGAAAACCAGAACTGCCACAAACAGAATGGCCAGAGCCCCTCCCAAGCTGTGTCCTGTCAGTATGAACTTTGCACTCTCGTTCTTGTGCAGTAGTTCTCTCAGCTTCTGCCTTAGTGTGTAGTAAGCAAACTCTCTGCCCGAGACCGGGTCTAAATCCTTGAGCCAGCCCGTATTCTGCAGTCCCAGAGCTTTCATAAAGCCACGGTGGATCCTACCCACGCCTTCCAGCTGGTACCACGAGTAGTCGACATCTGTCCTCCAGTGGTCGGCTTCGAATGGCTTGGTACCTCTGAATGCGACCACGAGCAGATCTGGGTTTGAGGTTGTATCTCTGAACATGATGGCCTGTGTTGAGTGCTGCTCCTGGTACTCTATAAAAGAACATTATTGTATTATAACAGTTGATCTTTCTTCTTACATGCCCAATAAATCTTTTGTATAGAAAGTATAACTGATCATGGGTCAAAGCTCCGGTAGGCCGACCCTATCGGCTTGAAAAAAAAAAGGGAAAAAAAAACTACTTCATCAAAATTTGGGCTGGGCCTCAGATTGGGTGTAAGCTTGGGCTTATTTAGGCTTAATTTTTTTTTTAATTAAAATTGATATATATTTTATGTGACGAGTAAGATTCTGTTTAAACCGGAGTGATTGGACTAGGTGAAATTTGGGCATGATTAAAATGTGTTATATCTTGTAAAAGCCCATCCAAGCCTGGGATTGATTAGCTTTACGCGAACGTTATAGCTGGATTAAAGTGGGTTCGGTTTGTTAATATTGAATATATAAAAAATCAAACAATTTATTTAATATTATCAGATCGTTATTTTTATCAAAAAATGAATTTCATAAAAAGAAATAGTTGATATTTCTGATAAATTAAATTTTAACTTTCTAAATATTTGATAATGATAAGGAATTTTCACAATTTGAAAAAGTTTAAATTTTACCTGTTTTCCAAAATAATAATAATAAATAATAAATAAAATGATTATCAAAGTTGTTAAATGCTAAAAAAATACTTAAATAAACAAAATTTTATAAAATTTATTTCTATTACTATATTATATATAGCAATATTATAAGCTATGTAAATAAAGTTTCGGCCTCAATGAGTCAAAAT
>JAVXUM010148547.1:0-15053 GCA_035590655.1 Pouteria glomerata
ATGGATTTAACGGAGGATATGGCTCTCAATAGATTTGATTGGCGTCGTCAAATCCATATAGCTGACCCCACCTAGTGGGAAAAAGGCTTGGTTTGGTTTGATTGGTATATGTTAATTAAGCTTGTGAGTAGTTATTTTGATAAATAATTTTAAATTTAAATTGATCACATTGACTGTGTTTGTTTTATTTTATAAAGTATGTATAATTAGTAATAATATTTTTTATTTGAGTTATTTTTACAAAACCAATTAAAAATTTATTACCAAATGTTATGTTGCACTTTATATATTCATCATTTTATTTTTTTATTTTTTTGAAATATTTGAATAAAATTAGTCTTGAGAGTGATTTTTTGAATTCTAATTTTAAATTTAAGTTAGTCAGCTTGACCATATTTTTTTAAATTAATAATAAAATTTTTAATTTAAGTCAGTTCAATGAAAAAAAAACAAAAAATTATTATTAAGTCATATGTGACACTCTTCATATTCACCATTTTATTTTTTCTATTTTTTAAATCTTTGAATCAAATATAAATACACAATTTCTTATTGGTTTACTATTGTCCCAAAATTTACATATTTAAATAATTAATTAGACTTGAAAAAAATTAATTACATTTAAAAAAATCTTACACTTTTCATAATAACAACTCTCAGTATATGTTAAATTTAAAATAAAAAATATTTACTATTAATTAAGCATGAAATTGCCTAAATATTAATTAGGCTAAAGAGTAAATTTGTTTTTAAGTTCAATTTTAAAATTAAATTAGTTATGTTCACCATCGGTTAAAAACCTAATTAATAATATTCAGTATTTGAGTTATTTTTATGAAGTACAATATACAATTAACAAAAATAATATTTTTAATTTGAGCAATTTTTATGAAGTCAATCAAAGATTAACAAATAATTTAAAATAATAAAAAAAGAGATCAAGTCGATTAGGTAAGTTTGTGATAAAAAAAATTTTAATTTTAAGATTGGATTAAACCAAAATTTGGTAAAATATAAGTTTTTGATATTCATATGAAAAATCGACTATGGTTAAATTTATCGACTCATTAACATTAACAAAAATAAAAAAAAAAAATTAAAAAATTTAATAATTATTTTATGAAATTATATAATTTTATTAAAATATTTTGTAATATATTTAAAATTATCTTTTACCTACAAAAAAAATTATATAATTTCATGCATCGCATAAGTCAATACTAGTTAGTAATGTAACGATCCCACATCGGTTGGAGAGGAGAACGAAGTCTGTCTAATAAGTAGGGGTTGAAACCTCTCCCTTAAGGACGCGTTTTGGGGGGCATTGGGATAGCCCTCGCCAAGAACAAAACCGTGAGGGGCCTGTCTTTTGGGGGGGTATTAGGGTAGCCCTCGCTAAGAACAAAATCGTGAGGGGTCGATCGAGGCTGTGTGCTGACCAGGTCGCCAAAGCGGACAATATCTTCAGGCGGCAGTGGTCCTGGGCTGTTACAAATGGTATCAGAGCCGGTGCTGAATCGGTGTGCCAGCGAGGACGTTAGGCCCTAAAGGGAGATGGATTGTAACGATCTCACATCGGTTGGAGAGGAGAACAAAGCCTGCCTAATAAGTAGAGGTTGAAACCTCTCCCTTGAGGACGCGTTTTGGGAGGTACTGGGGTAGCCCTCGCCAAGAACAAAACCGTGAGGGGCCGGTCGAGGCTGTGTGCTGACCGAGTCGCCAAAGCGGACAATATCTTCAGGCGGCAGTGGTCCTGGGCTGTTATAAGCAGTCACCCTAATGTATGTAGGTTTGCTTCATAATTAATTCAACAATGCATCTCCTCAATTATTATTATTTAAAAAACAAAAAGTATATATAACTTATAAGAATCTTAATTTATCCGTTATAATGGAAGTTATTCTTTTTATATATATTATATAATAATTCAAAGATTCAGTGAATTGTTAAATCTACTAGAGTCTTTGGTGTAAAAAAAATGAAAAATAATAAAAAAAATGTAATTTGAGTAATTTTTTGGCATTTGGTGCATAATCACTAAATCACGTTTTTAAAAAATGAATAGTAAAACTTTTTGACTTTTACGTCAATTTTTTCGGATAAAAACTATAGGAGTGGTTTTCTTTGGTCCCTCAGAAAAATTGTATGTCAGAATTTATTAGAAATTTTATGTCAGAATGGTTTTATACCAAAATATATTGGAAGTCATTGAAAAATTTTTGAAATTTGTGGAAAATTTGTTGGGATTTGTGAAATATTATTGAAATTTGTAAAAAGTTATTGAGATATGTAGATATATATAAATTTATAAAAATTTTACAAAATACGAGAAATACAAAATGTATTAGAGAATTTTAGAAGTTTTCAGAAATTTTTAAAATTTTTTAGCGATTTTTATTGCACCAAACACCTACTATATTACGATTATTATATAGAAGAAGCACTAGTGATATTGGTGAAATATAAAAAATAAATAAAATTTCAATTTTAGCAAAACTTTTTTAGTTACCTAAATTATCCTTCAACTTCCTACCTAATTTAAATTTTAGATCTAATGATTTTTAAAAAATTACTCTTAATTAATTTATTTTACAAACTTTAAATCATTAACTATCACATTATTTTATTTTTTTACTCCTAATTAAATTGCATGAATGAAAAATGATAATCACACACAAGTGCGTGCACACCTCTAATGTGAATAGAAAGAGGGCCGTGGTGGCCTCCCTACCCCCAAAAGTTTTAAAAATATATGATTATATCAGTAACATTTATAAAATAATTAATGTTTATCCCTCTAAGAAAATTTTGAGAAAAAAAGTTATATAATGCCTATTATATATGTTTTGCCTACTTTTTATATTAAAATTTTAAATTCGACGAAGTTTTAGATCTGCAAGGTAAGAAACACAATTGTCTTTTTGTAGTTAATATTATTTCTTTTATTTGTTTTTAACAAAATTTTCAATAATTAGCTTTTGATCAATTAGTTAATTCATGATCAAGTGTATATAGTTGGGCATGATTCTCAAAAATTTTATTCAAAGTAAATTTATATAATAAAATAAAATAATTTTTAAAAATATCGCTCTCATAAATTAAGATCCAACAATTAAGAATTATTATTTTTACTCAATAATTGAGATCATTTTTATATTTTTAACTTTCCGTTCAATTCTTATTTTAGTGAACCCTATTACTATCTATATCACTAAACGATTTGACCATTTTAAGTTCATCATATTTCAGGGTAGAAATCATATATAAATTAAAACTGTCAATTTAAATTCTATCCATTTATGATTTTTAAGAAATTGAACCTTTTAAATTAAAATATTATAATTTATGTTTTTGTTTATGGTGTTTATCAAAAGTTAATTGAAGAGAAAAACTAAAATATATGTAATATCTGGTAAAACTTAAAGTTTTAGGGGAAAAAAATTAAAACTCATTATTTATTGTAATTTTTTTGATTAAAATTTTTTATCAAAAATTTCATCCATATAAAAAATTTAATACTAATTTTATTTAAAGTACCGAATTATTGCCAAGTATATGCATGTTGAGTCATATCTCATTTGTTTGGTAGGTAGTTTTGTGTGATAAATGTACATGCACTAAAGTGATGATGCTTTCACATGTAGATTGTTTAAACACTGCTTGTTTGTTGACCAATCCCATCCCAACATCCAAATTGTACAGCAGTGCAAATCTTGAGCAATCACAAGTTTTTTTTTATTAGTAACAACCATAATTAAATAACACAAGGAGTATCTTAGTTACATTTTTATTCTGAAGGATCATCTAATTTAATTATTATAGTCATCTGATCTAATTAGAGTAAAGAAGACGATGTAATCATATGATCTAATTAGTATGATAATATTTGGATTAAGCCTTAATCTTTATAGTTTTTGAAGTGTCATATTAAGATTTTGTTTGGATGGTTAAAAAAATAAATAAATAAAAAATTTGTGTAAAAATGACACATAATAAAAGTTAATTAGAAGAAACTAAAAAATTTTAATAAAGGTTATTTTTTTTTTATATTTATTGATAAACTAAACACATATATAGTTGATTCTATATATACTTTACATAGATGACACATAAAAATCTATCGTTCAAGCGTGTGAAACAAGATACATGGATGTGATATTCACAAGTCAAATCTCACTCATGGACTCCAAATAATGAAATAAGTATACTTTATCTTTTATATGGTTATATTAGTGAAAAAAAAAAAGGAAATGAATAGGCCCTTATTGAAAAGAGATATTTTTTTATTAAATAATCATAAAAATGAATTAATAGTACGGAAATTTTGTTCTTTCTTTCACTTTATCTTTTCCTTAGCAAATTCAAAGTTGCAAATGAATTACACTATTGTTCGGCGGTAAAAATTACCGCCGAGCGTGCTCACTGTGTACATTGAAAAGTGAAGAATCTAAATCTGCAAGACAAAACAAATTAGAAGGATGGGACAGGGAGGGTCCCGACCACAACCTATCTGATACTTAAGTTAGTCCTTACTTTAGAAAATTGAAAGAAAGAAAAAAAGAATTCAGTGAGCAATATTTGACATACCTGAATTCATGGCTAAGTGTTATATTTATAGTAAGAAAGACACCATAAAGTAATATTTTCTTTAAAAAAAAAAAAGTAATCATTCTTTCCCCATTTGGTTGCTTAGCACAAATATTTATTTCCTTTCCATTTAATACCAGTCATATAACATTAAATAAGAGTAAGATAAGAATGGACTTTGGAGGCTTATTTAAACAAAAGGAATGTCTAAATATCACATCACTGTGCCATATGTCTGAGAAAAAGGCAACAAGGCAAAGATTTCTTGTTGTAAATGAACTAAATCATTATAAATGAACCGGATTTATTATTTCGTGCTCCTATTATGTGTGGAGCTCAATATTTGTGGTCGGACAGGTATTTAATTCCTTATTCTTGTGCTCAGTTTACTCTTTCGCTCGACAATCTCTATTTAAGAAACTATCACGTGGCTCTTTTGGATAGCTACCACGTATTATGGTATTTTTTGTACCAACATTATGCCCCCACTCTGGTCGAGTAATTATCGAGTAAGGAATTACTCGAGCAGAGTAGCAATGCGACTTAAAAATTCAATTCACATCTTTTCAATTGTTAACACGTGGACGACTTTTTACCTTCTCAAAACCCAAAAAAGCGGCTTCAACAGCCTCATTAATTTGTATTTCAAATTGAATAGAAAAATAATAATGAATAATTAAAAACCTGACTGTTTCCCTTCTCTTCATTTGATTTCTACGTATATATACCACCGTCACCCGTCCTTATCAATTTTTCTAGATTTGCCCGAATTTCTTCGCTCCTTGCTTGAAATCGCTTTCATTCTCATCGCATCTATTCTCGATCTGTGCCTCGACTTTATCTAGGGTGAGTGTTTCCTTTCTTTTGATTCACTTTCATTTCTTCTATTTTCCTGTTTTGGTCCATAAAATAGGTAGACTAGCTGAAGAAATTAAAAAGGAGGGGATTGAATCCTTCAAATAGATATATAATATTCCTGCAAATGTGGGTTTTAGATTAGCAAAAGATTTAGAGCTTGATGTTGGAGTGTTTCCACTGATTGCTATAACCGAGGGGGGTCTTAGGTTTTCAGCCTCCCCTTTTCTTCGTCACATGTTCCTTAGGCTGAATCTCTCCCCCAAAAACGTTTCCCACAACTTCTATAGGGTATTGAATGGTGTAGATGTAATAAACCGTAAGTATGGGTTCCACCTTACTCAGTGGGACCTTTTATATTGTTATAGTATTCAAAGAATTAGAAAGGGGAAAAACAGGTGGTACTTAAAGTCTTGACCTGAGAAGGTGCTCATGCATATGCTCCCAGACAATATCAAAGGGATAGAAGAAGACTTCTGCGTTGTCTCGGGGCATTGGATGCATAGCCCAGAGGAAGATCCTTTTCTTCCGATTATGGCTTGGTCATTTGGACCAGGTTCTTTGACTTTTCTCATTCTTTAGATATCATTTCCTATTGAACTATGAGTATTCGATTTCCTAACCTTCATATTTGCTATGTAGACGACCGAGAGAAGAAAGTTTGGGCAAAGAGAACTCTTGCAGTTCAAAAACACATTGAACAAGTACTTAAATTCTTAGGAGGTCTAGATATGTTCCCTTTCGTGAGGTCAGCGCCAATTCTTTTGGACTATATCCTAGCATACAAATCCTTTGTTGCCCCTCCACAAGGATTTGATATCGGAGAAGCCATTAACGTTCTTCATAAGTGGTTTGTGTGGTCAGAAAAGCAAAAATGGAACTTCTACCACAAACATCATCCAGCTTGGAACCCAACACCCAGTGTTGCTTTAACAATTGTTGATCCCCTTACTATCCCAGCTGCAACGGCAATCATTCCTACTTGTCTATCGGAGCAAACTAGTGAAGAGCAAGAGGGAGAAGAAGATAGAAGACCAAAGGAAATATTTGAGCCAGTTTTTACTAAAATCTTCAGAGAAGAGATAGCTCCCAAACAAAGCCTCAGGCAAATGGTGTTTGAGAGGAGGAAGAAAATGAGGGAAACGTTCAAAAAGAAGTCACCAAAGATACATTTTCAGAGCAAACTGAATCTCAGGTTCCTCCTACCCAGAAACATCAGAGGGTTGAAGAGGGGGCAGCAACTTCAACCCAAATCCCTCAATCTTCCCAGGAGGAGTCAAGAGATTTTCCCCGAGAAACGTTCCTATAAGAATACACTACATTGTCTCAGGGGGATTGGCCTTTACCAGTTCCTATTCAAAGTGTCTTTCCTCCAAACCCGGTACGAAACTCAGCACCGTTTGTGCATAACATTAAGGTGCCGAGCTCTAAGTTTCCCTCCAGATGTCCTTTTACCATTCGAGATTCTGCACTTAACCATCTGGAGGAATTGCTTAAAGGAATTTTCACACCAAGGGATCTTCTCGACATCAAAGCTCACCGACTAGAAGACTTATGCAAAACGTTGATGCAGAATGTGGTATCCGTTAGCATCTCTTTACAGTCTCATCTTTTATGTGTATTATTCGACCAATCTTATTCTAATGATGTTTTTTCTTAATTGCAGTCAAGTCTTCATTCCCTGGAGATAATCAACAGGCTTAGAGCTGCAAACAATAAGGTCGGCAGAGATGATAGCGAACTTTGTGATCTTTGATCCAGAATCAAAGCTTTAGATAAGGAGAAAAAGAAAATAAAGAAGAATTTTAAGGCAGCACAGAAGTAGATCAAGGACGGAGAAGCTATTGTAGCTGCCAAAGAAGCTGAATTGGTAGTAAAGACCAATCAATTCATGGGAGTCCAAGAAGAAACCTCCAAAATCAAGGCTGATCATGAGGGAGCGTCTGCCGAGCTTCAGAAGGTTCAATTGGAATACTTCACTTCGATGAGTGAAATTTCTATGTTGAAACAGGAAGTTAGAAGCTCATCTGAAGCTCTGAAAGCTTGTGAGGAGAAATCTTCTAAGGACCTGGAAGATCAGCTTTAAGATTTCCTCAATCAAATGGAGAACGCCATGAACGAGAACTTCCTAGAAGGTTGGGAGACTGCCATGAAAAAGTTGGGTGTTGAGCCGACCTCTCAGACTTATAGCGATGTTCCTTTTCCTATTCCAGACGGTACAATTCCCCCTTTCAGTTTTGAGAAATGAATGGTGGCATCTGGGGTAGAAAAGACAAAAGAGGGGGAGGATTCTGGGAATGCAGAGGAGAATTTATTTGCTCAGTCCAATATAGATGACGAGACCTTAAGAAGGATGATGACTGCAGCAAAGGCATTCTCTTTTGCAACCCAGGATTCTTCAGAGCATCAAGCCGAAGAGTGAGATTTTAGAAACCGTCTCTTTTTCTTATCTCCTTAGGTTATTTATTGTTTTATAATTTGTACTGCTTCTTTTGTAAGACAATTAAAGGATTCAATGAACCTTTTTACTTTCCTTTATGATTTGGTTTGCTCAAATGAATGTATTATATGTCCTTATACAATTTGAATTGTTTTTGCTGTCAGTGATTCTTATTTGCCAATGGTTGATCAACTCGTAGAATTTCATAGAGATACGCTTTTAGTTACTGAAGAACAAAAGATGGAATTTTTCCTTAATGAGGTGTTCATTAAAGTCTATGAAGACATGATTGAAAACATTGTTGATAAAGTGGTGTCCCAGGACAAACATCCTCCTTAACATTAATTATCTTAGGAGTTATATAAAGAGTAACATGTAATCAAGATTTCCTAACGTACAGCAGAGCTTTTGTAAATTTCCAAAAGATTAATGGAATAATCTTTTTCTTTCTGTATAATTACCTCATGTATTGTTTGTAATTCCTTCTTGCTAGTATTTTCTTTTACATTGAGCTCAAGTAGTACCAAATAAATTAATTGAGAAATTTTCTTCTAACAAGTTAACAACTTTCTAATCAGTTAATAAAGTTCTTTTGACTTTTCCCTTCCCATACCTTATAAAATTTCACAATTCTTGTTCTGTGTTTATGAAAAATTCTCAATCCTAATGGAATACTTCACCAAATTGAACATTTAACTTGCGTGTTTTTCCTTTTAGTTAACTTTTGCCAGAGCAATCAAAGACAGATCTTTTTCGACATACTCAATAAGCAGCCGACCACGTCAAATGTGGTCGGTAGGACTTTATTCCTCATTTAGAAGTACTTTTCTAATACTTCAATGGGAGAAAGAACTCAATGAGGCTTTTTCGTTCTGAATCTTTTCTAAAAAGAGAACCAAGTAAGGCATTTCTTATTGGACTTTACCGAGTGGAGAACTAAGTAATACATTCTTTTTACGATTCCTTACTGAGGATAAAACCCAGCAAAGTATTCCTTTATGATACCTTATTGAGGAGAAAATTCAGCAAGGTGTTTTTTTATGATACCTTATTGGGAAGAAAACCCATTAAGGCATAATTTTTTTGGTATCTATCTTACTGGGAAGAAAACCCTGTAAGGCATTCCTTTTTGACACCTTACTAGGAAGAAAACTCAGTAAGGTGTTCTTTTTTGATACCTTACTGAGAAGAAAACTCAGTAAAGTGCTCCTTTTTGATACCTTACTAGGAAGAAAGCCTAGTAAAGTATTCTTTTTTTGTACATCTTCTTAGACAACCTACTATGAAAATACTTAATTAATGAAAAAACATGTTTAACAAAACTAAAAACTTACATATAAAACAACTTTAAGTGAGCTAAATTCCAAGGCCTTTTGACAAGAATGCCCTCCAAATTAGTTGGCTTGTATGCTCCGTTGCCGAGCACTTCTGATACTTGGAATGGTCCTTCCCAGTTAGTGTCAAGCTTCCCTTTAGTGGGATCTTTCCTTGCCCCCAGCAGCTTTCTCAGTACAAAATCACCAACTCTAAACTCTCTCGCCCTGACTTTCTGATTATATTTCTTTTAACCCTTTACTGATAGTTGGCCAACCTTAATACAGCTATTTCCCTACGCTCTTCAAGTAAATCCAAGCTCTCTCTCATTGCACGATCATTTTCTCCTTGATCAAATGCTTGGGTATGGATGGTCGGCATACCTACCTCCAAAAGAATAACTACTTCTACTCCATAAACAAGCAGAAATGGTGACTTACCAATTGATCTCCTAGGCGTAGTTTTATAAGTTCATAGGACAGACAAAAGTTCTTCTACCCATTTACCCTTAGCAGCTTCCAACTTCCTCTTTATCCTATTTAAGATGACCTTGTTTGATGTCTCAGCTTGCCCATTGCTCTGAGGATAGGCTAATGAGGAATATACATTCTTGATTCTGTATTTAGAGTAATACTCCATGAACGGTTTACTATCAAACTGTGTTCCATTGTCAGATATCATTACTTTAAGGATGCCATATCTCGTAATAATACTTTTCCAAACAAAACGCCTCGTGTCAACATCTTTGATTTGTGCTAGTGGCTCAGCTTCAACCCATTTATTAAATAGTCAGTGCCGACCACGAGCCATTTTTTATTTCCTGCCACAGTAGAGAGTGGTCCAACTATATCAAAGCCTCATTGTGCAAAATGCCAGGGACTTGTCAAGGGACTTAACTCTTGTGCCGGTCGATGAGGGATTGGTGTAAATATCTGACACTTCTTACACTTTCTGACATAAGGATATACATCATTTCCCATTTTTGGCCACCAATATCTTTGTGTGATTGCTCTACGAGCCAATGACCTATCCCTAGTATATGCACCACAAATGCCTTCATATATTTTATATAAGAAATCTTGTACTCGGTCTAGATGTACACAAAGAAGGTAGGGACTAGTAAAGAATTTATTGTACAGTTTCTGGTCTAGAGATAACCAAAATCTGGTAGCCTTTATTCTTATCTTCTTTGCTTCAATCTTATCCTCGGGAAGGGTGCCATCCTTCAAGTAAACAACGATTGGATCCATCCAAGAAGGACCTAAGTTTGTGTAAGCTATCATTTTTGACTTCATGACACTCAGTTTCTCCAACTCCTCCAAGAATACAGTATCTATCAATCTTACACTCGGAGCTGAAGCCAGGGTAACTAAAGCATCTACATGCGAGTTGTGATCCCTCCCGACCAAATCTATGCTAATAATATTGAATTTCTTTAGCTCATCCCTGGATAGCTCCAAGTATTCAATCATTTTCTGACTCCGTGCCATGTAATCTCCCTTTAATTAGTTCACTACAAGTTGGGAATCAGTTTTGATGATTAAGTTCTGAGCAAACAGGCTCCGAGCGATCTTGAGTCCTGCTAGCAGAGCTTTATATTTTGTTTTATTATTGGTAGCTTGGAAACCAAGTTTTATCGCGTATTCAGTTGTTACCTCTTTTGAGGTAGTCAAAACAACACCAACACCTGCTCCATTTTTTGTTAAAGATCTGTCAACCTCAATCTGCCAAGGGCGAATGGCTTCTTCTTCAGAGATTTTTTCTATATTAACCTCAAGTTGCCACACTTATCGACTTTGCTCAGGAACAGGAGCAATGAACTCTACTATAAAATCCGCCAGGACTTGTACCTTTATTGCAGTCCCGGGTACAAATTGAATATCAAAGACTTCTAGTGATACAACCTATTTAGCCATTCTTCCTATAATATCTGCTTTCTTCAAAAGCCATCTTATTGGTTGATCAACAACGACCTGAATGGTATGTGCATAAAAATAATGTATTAACTTCCTCGATGCCATCACCAGTGCCAAAGTAAACTTTTCGAGGGGAAGATATTTAACTTCTACCCCTTGCAAAGTTTTACTTACATAATAAATGGGTTTCTGTATTCCTTCTCCCTGCTTTATTAACACAGTACTTATAGCATGATCAAAAACTACTAAATAATGCTGCAAGACATCTCTAAGCTGTGGAGTAATTAGGACTGGTGCTGTGGCGAGGTAGTCCTTTAATTTTGCTAGAGCCCGATCTACTTCCTCATTCCAAATCAACTTGTTGGCTCCTTTTAGCAGTCTGAAGAACGGTTGGCATTTATCTGATGCTCGGCTTATAAATCTATTCAATGCAGCAACCATCCCGGTCAATTTTTGAATCTCCTTCTTAGTACAAGGTGGCGTGACTCCTTGAATAGCTCTTATCTGATCTGGATTTGCTTCAATATGTAACGATCCCACATCAATTGGGGAGGAGAACGAACCACGCCTAATAAGGGTGGGGATACCTCTCCTAGTAGGACGCGTTTTGGAGGGGCACTGGGGTTGCTCTTGCCAAGAACAAAACTGTGAGGGCTTGTCGGGGAGAGACCTGAGAGGCCAAAGTGGACAATATCTTGATAGCAGTAGTGGTCCCGGGTTGTTACAGTAGTATTAGAGTCGGTGCCGAATTGATGTGCCAGTGAGGATGCTGGGCCCTAAAGGGGGGTGGATTGTAACAATCCCACATCGGTTGGGGAGGAGAATGAACCATGCCTAATAAAAGTAGAGATACCTCTCCCTAGTAGGATGTGTTTTGGGGGGGCACTAGGGTCGCCCTCACCAAGAACAAAACCGTGAGGGCTTGCCGATGAGAGACTCGAGGGGCCAAGCGGACAACATCTTGCTAGTGGTGGTGGTCCGAGGCTGCAACAGGTTTCCCATAGGAATATGATATATATATATGCGTTTGCCGTTAGTGCTGAAATGGTGTGTTTGGTGACCGCGCGTGTCTTGACTAATAGCCTCGCTAAGTGTCACTCATCGGTAAATGAAAGATATAGAATGCATGGGTCATTGCATTCTATCATACCCATTACATGAGATGGCATGAGACTGTATAAAATGTTATTATATATCTTGAGAAATTGATATAGATGTTATGAATGATGTTAATGTTTGATATATTATTAATGTATGAGATACGTAACAAGATAAGAATTTAGGAACTACGGAGACCTGATTTTTGAGGTGGGATACGTAGGCAACTTAGGCGTGAGTAGCCTAAGTCCGATCTATACTGTGGATGGTAATAATTGTGTTTGTCATCTTAATTAAGAATTTGTTATTGAGGTTATAATTATGGGGCCTAGAGTGGAGGCCTGATATGGTTGTTTGTTTTGGTTATGTATATTTTGGTTAATGCCACCGGGATATGGCTACATTAATGTCTAGGATGTATGTTGTATATTTCTTTATTATGGGAATGAGAGACGAATGTAGTTGCTCTGATGAATATTATTGTACTATAACTTGACCTTGGTACAGGTTTCAAATTGTTTTAATTAGTTCCTATATTCTCACGCCATCCGTCCCGGATAATTTAAATTAAGGGCATGACACAATACCTCGCCTAGAGACCAAATGTCCTAAGAATTTTCTAGAGCTAACCCTAAAAGCACACTTAACAACGTTTAATTTCAACCTATAATGATTAAGCGTGTCAAACATATGCTGCAAGTGGTCAGCATGCTCTTCAGTTTTCTTGCTTTTCACTACCATATCATCAATATAGACTTCCTTAGTTTTTCTAAGATCATCTTTGAACATCTTAGTCACCAACCGTTGGTATATAGATCTAGCATTTTTCAATCCAAATGGCATAACTTTGTAACAGTAGATTCCCTTGGGGGTGATGAAAGAAGTTTTTTCCTCGTCTGGACCATACATTGGGATCTGATGATATCCCCTATATGCATCCAAAAAGGACATCCTCGCACTTCCAGAAGTAGAATTCACTAACTGATCAATCTTGGGAAGTGGAAATGGATCTTTAGGGCATGCTTTATTCAGATCTATGTAATCAACACGAACCCTCCACGTCTTATTCTTCTTCTTAACAACCACTGTATTGGCTAGCCACTCAGGATAGGAAACTTCCCTGATGGCGTCAGCGTCAAGCAGCTTCCCGACTTTCCATAATTACTACCTCGACATGTTGCAAGACCGACCTTCTAGCTTTCTGAATTACAGGCTTTACCCCTAGATTAACATTAAGCTTATGTGATTGAACTTCAGGAGAAATACCTAGCATCTCCTATGGGTTCCAGGCGAAGGTTCCCCTATTCTGTAGTAGCAACTCAACCATTTCTAGCTTCTCTTTTGCTCCTAGGTCAGACCTAATAAAAAGAATTTCTCATTGTTGCTTGAATCAATTAGTATCTTTTTCAGCTTTTCTGCTGCTATCTTTTTCAGTTTTTCTGCTGCTTTCTTCTCTGGATCTCCTCCTACGTCATCGATCTTTGGAGTGTTTTTAGGTAACTCTGTCATCTGAACCTGCTCAGGCAAAGGTTTGGACTTCAAAGCTGCCGTAAAACACTTTCTTGAAACGTCTTGGTCTCTTCGAATCTTTACCACCTCATCCCCACAGGGAAACTTCAGGACTTGGTGATAGGTTGAAGGGACAGCCTTCAGGGCATGCAGCCATGACCTCCCCATTATTGCATTGTAAGATGATGGTGCATCTACCACTGTAAACTCAACTTCACGCTTCATTGGTCCAGCACGAATAGGGATCACAACCCTCCTCAATGGCCATACCGGGGCCGAGTTGAATCTAATGAGAGGGCATTCTGTTAGTTCCAGGTCATCTTCAGTTAAACCCAATTTCTTAAATAAACTGAAAAACATTACCTCCGTGGAACTTCCTGCATCAATCAAAATTCTTCTTACTTCCGACTCAAACATACCCAAGGTTACTACTAGGCCATCATTATGGGGTTTCTCCACTTTTTGAACTTCATCTTCTAAGAATGTGATGCCCCGAGCTTCATTTCGCCTCTGACGTTTACTCGGGCACTCAGTAATCTCAAGTACTTTCTTACCCTTGGAGGATTACTCTGTTCTTAAGCAAGTTATTACACTCTGTGGATGATTCTCCATATGAATAACATGAATAGCTGCTGGCCTCTGAACGTATCTCCTTGGTCTAGCAAGTGGTTGTTGTTCGACTTCCTCCACGACGTCTTCCTCTGGAGCTTCGTCCCTCTTTTTCCTTTGGCCCTCCTGCCAAGCTTGGGGAATGATTGCAATAGCTTGATTATTGGTTTCATCAATGAATTCCTTTAGATACCCCTGCCTGACCAAATCTTCTAAGTGTTTCTTTAACGATTTACACAAACCGGTTCAGTGCCCCTGATCTTAATGATGTGCATAAAAATCTTTATGATCTTCTTTGCCTTTAAAGTCAGGCAGCTTCTGTCATGCCCCGAATCCGAGGACCCGAGGAGTAAGTATGAAACATATAAAACATGAATAACCAGGTCACATGATCAGAGCAAACACAACGGTCACGCAGTTAGACCCACAATCTACCATATAAATAACCATACAAACTGACTATCACTGTTTAGATTACAATTTACATCACTAGACCTTTTGGTCTTTACATATCCCAAAAATTTAGATATATAACGGCGTGTGCTCACGCTACTTACCACGATATTCGTATTCCTGTCACGCCCCGTGCCCGGGGACCCGGGGGCGTGAGTGATATAAACATACATAACATGATACTACGGTCCCAGTATCAGAGTAAGCACAACAGTCACGGAATGGACCCACGAAAACTCCCCCTATCATACATGGTTCTAAGGGTTGTACCT
>JAVXUM010148557.1:0-15048 GCA_035590655.1 Pouteria glomerata
CTTTGGAAATTCTAAAAAATTTTAAAAAATTTTTAAAATTTCTAAATTTCTGTAACACTTTTTACACATTCACACTTATTACAACTTTAGAAAAAATTACATAACTCGAGTTCGATTAATCAAATAATTATAATTTTTTTTTTTAATGTGACCACCATTATCTAAGTTACCAAACAAGACCTATTGTCAATATTTTTTGAATAAATTTGAAAATCGTTCCGACGGATTTCTCTGCAAAAGTTAATATTTTTTACTATTTATCTTTAAAAAAATGTAATTTGTCATTAAATACTTAAATATCACTCAAACTACAATTTTTTATTATTTTTCATCTCACCAAATATCTTTTTGTCGTTTATTTCGCGGAAAGGATGGGAAGGGAAGGAAGAGGGCATAGGAAAACGTTGAAAAACGCGTTTCGTTGAAAACAAGGACGTGGGCATGACGGTCGAGCAAGCAACCAAAATGACAAGATGGGTGATCCCCACCACCACACCACACCACACCTCGCCACTTGGGCAAATTTTTGGTAATTTGTGCTTTTTTAATTTTACGCACATGGGCGGCGGCCACGGATCCCATAACGTCCATTCAAATCCGCTTTCTAGTAAGAAGTTTTTCTGTTTGTTCAAATTACGCATATGCCCCTCCCACTCACCGCCTGTTCGTTGGTTCTCTCTTTTCTTCTCTTGCTCTGAAAAATAAAATTCGCAGATACGGGGCGTTTGGCAGCTAATTTTTTATTAAAAATTATTAATAATAATTTTTAATAAATAAAAATATAATTTTTAATAATTTTTAATAACTTTTAAATATCTGATAAAATTACTACTGTAATAGGTAAAAAAGTAATAATTTTCATGTATTTGATAAAATTTTTTTATTGTAACAGAATAGAAAAGTGTAAAAAAAATGAGATCTACTGTCATATCATATTATTGTAGCAAAGTAGAAAAGTGACAGAAATTATTATTTCATCAAATAATAAATTACTATAACAATATAAAATTTTTAGTAATTTTTTTTATTTTATTTTTTAAAACTGCTAAACGCAGCCTACAACTGCCGTTCATTCGGTGATAAAGATAATTAAGAATCGTTAAATTAAATTAAAATTTAATAGTTTTAATATATTTATATTTTTTTAATATATATGAATTATTAAAACTTAATTCAATTATCTAGAAGTTCTTATCTTCGAATTGACATCACGTGTGTGTGTATATATACACACAGTGCAGTCAAACCACTTTCGAAAAAAGCTTTACTTTATTATTAAGGTTTTTTTTTTTTTTTTTTTTGAGAATGGAGTTTTTATTAACTTATATTTTTTTAAAATAGTAAATGTTGGTCTGAAAAAAGTAGTTTGTACTATTTACAAATATAACGCTTTGAGATTTATAAATTAATAAAAGTTGGCTTGTAAAAATTGTCTCATTCCATTTGGAAAACTTTCCGAAATGATGGATAAATTTAAAATTTTTGTACACAAGATAAATTCTTATAAAGACCAAAAGTGAAATTCAAAATTTCATTCGGAACACTAAAATGTTGAAAAAAATCTATTTAGAAAACAAAAAAGCAAAACAAGATTTTTACCTTTTAACTTCCATGTTTTAATAAAAAGAAAAATTAACAAATACAAAAAAAGAAACCACTGGTAAAAGTGTTTAGTTTCTCCAAATAACAAGCACCAAAATAATAATAATAATAATAATAATAACTAATTTACTCACAATGTCAGAGAGTGCATCTTTTAGATGTCCAAATTTACGTTTGCTTTAGAAACTAAATAAGAGTAAGGGTTTTCAATTAAACTATGAGAAAAAATAATTAAAGTATATCCACTTTCGTAGAAAATCATAACTATACTTAACTTGGATGGCAAACCTTTTAAACTCTTAATTTTTCTTAGTAGACAAGTAAAATCTCAAGAGAGTTTGTAATGGTATTACCACAACATCTAAATCGGTTTAATATAAGGTACAATCCAATCAAGCAACTAATAATTCAATTTCAATAACAAACAAGTTATATGATCCAAATATTGTAAATATAATTAGAATGCATATTAAACACACTCAATTATCAACCACTGAGACTCGAGTGTTCCATCTCTCATATTTATTCAACCTATTCATCTAGTATAATAGTGATGTGGCCTTGACTTCAAGTCTCACCCAAGTTATCCACTCATAGTAGAATTCACACATGAAGGGTTTCTCTCGTGGCTCATGTAAGAATGTAATAACAAGAGAGTATAATGAACCTAATTAAGAAGAAAATTAAAGAATTAAGGCATAACGAGTAGCATAACTCCATGGATAGATATTTCAACACATTATTGAATGAAAAACACCACTTTAAGTACACGAAATGGATCAATGCATTTATGAGTGTCATTCCCCTAGAGTCTATTAGATCTTTATCAGGTTTTAGTTTAATTTTGGGAAATTGGCTAGACAATGAAGCATAGAATATATCAAAGTCCGCGAAGACAATCTAAATACATTATCATAGGTGTCTACACCACAAAGGTAATTCAATACGTTTTGTGGGTTACTAACCCATTGAAAACGATAACTAACACAGCACAAGTTAGCGGACTTCAACCCCTAGGTGTGTAAACATATTTTAATAATACATTCCCAACTTAAAATCAACTCACACACCACACATAGAGGGTGTTTGTTTAGATGAAAAAATCTGAAAAAATCTGAAAATCTCTAAAAGTTTTTACTTTTTATTTCATTATACGTATTACGAACCCACAAATTATCTCATTTTATTTTACTTTTTACCATACCAAACACCCTCATACTATAATAGACAATAAATTGTTGTTCTATCAATTTAGTGAATTTTGGAAATACCTAAATAATAATCCACACATCAAACTATCAAATAATAATCCACACCATTTGTGGGTTGAATCAAGATAACAAAAAAAAAAAAAAAAAGAACTTGCCTATATGGTATTAACAATAAAGCAACAAATAAATAAAAGGGTAGATAAAATGAACTCCATTGTTGCATGAAATGAAGTTGAACAATGTCTTATTCTTCAATCACAACCTTAATCTTTGAATTCTCAAAATTATCTAAAAGCTCTCTAAAATACTCTAAAAGTTACTGAAAAAAAAAAATCCTATATGAAAGCTGTTGGCTTATTGAATGAAAAAAACTAGAAATATATAGTCTATAAAAACTACAAGACCCTAAAACAATAGCTAAGCGAGTTAGGGCATCCTAACGGTAAGATCCTTGTAATGGTAGGAAAGTTTTCTTAAATTTTTTATTCCTCAATATTATAAAAATGTAGAATTATTTCCTCTCCGTTGTTCAAAAAAGAAGAATGGTGTTCAAACAGCAAAGGCCTTGTTTTTATTTTTTTTATCCCTTTATTATTTTCAACTTCTTTTGCTTTTTTCCTTGACTGCTTTCTATTCATTATTCTTCTAGAAATATGTAAAAACCTATAACATTAAGAAAACTATTATTAATGGACAAAATTATACTAAAAAAATAAAATATACATGCAAATTACCTATTCTAATAACGAAAATTAAGGTTTATGATTTCCATTTTCATGTGTAATCAAGGACCTTTCCAAGAAACACTCACATAAAAGGTAGGCTCACCGAATTTAGAATTGAAAATTGGATTTAGCGAAGACCCACCAAAGAATTTGTTCTGTTGTTTCCTTAAGTTTATCAAATTTTATTTTTGTAGTGTAAGCCAACCCAAAGGCTTCTACCATGTTCCTAGGGTTGAACATCTTGACTAAGTACCTAACTTCCTCCTTCAATCTAGTGAGAAATATACTTACTTTATGTTCTTCAGATAACCCCTTAACCCTATTAGAAATTGATTAAGACTTAGTTTTATATTCCTTCACATTGGAGAGTTGCTTTAACCTGATTAGTTAATCCATTAGATCTTCAAAGGCATTCTCCCCAAATTTCATTTGTATAATCTTTGAAAACTCTTCCCATTATAGGGTTTGACTATAGTTAGTTAACTATAGTTAGTTAAGTCCTGATACCAGATTAGGGCCTTTTTTTCCATATCCATCGAGAATACAATAACTTTTTGCTCATTAAGAACTTCATAATGAATGAAAATCTTATTGTTCTTATAGATCCACTCAGAAGAATTTTCACACATAAAAGTGGGAAAAGTGAGTTTAAGGAATTTGATGTGCATACTTGAAACGTAAGTGTGATGAGTTTCATCAATTCGCATCTGTACATTCCAATTTTAATCTAGATTTCTTAAAGATCCAGCTACCTGATCTTCTACGGAACCTTTTTGGATGGAATCAAAATTGATTTGAACTTGTTGGTATAGTAGTTCAAGTATGGAATTCCATTTCTTACTTCGATCTTCCATCGGTTTGATAATCTAATTCAACTGTAGCTGCATTTGCCTTTGAGTTTTAGCAATATGAGAAATAGATCTAGTTCCATTAGCCATTTTTGTTCGCTTTTGTTTTGGCTCTGCTTCTTATTATAGTGGTATCTAGGAATTCTTCTTATTTTTACCTATTTTGGGAATTGTTTAAAAGAAAGGAAAATTAAAGAATTCTAAATAAATTGATAGAATGACAAACCTATTTTGAGATGGTTCAATCCTCTAAGAGAGTTTTTCTCAAACTGTTTTCTTACATATATTATCTATTAATAATTATAACTAACGCTCTAACAATCTAATAGAAAAGATTCCTTTCTAAAAAGTGTGCTGGGAGCCCAATGAACATAATTAAAATACTTAGATGTGAACACAAAGTGTTTTACTTCATTAAAGGCACTCTTCAAGTTCAGTCAATTAAGTTGCTTGTTGGGCTTAGTGTGATGTTTCTCAGTTAGTTTACTTATTTATTAATCGAGAGGGCCCAACTTAATTAGCCAAATGTTGCATATGTTCTTTTACTTACTAAGTCACCAATCTTCTTGTGATAATCCAGAAATTTTTATTCTATTAATTTAGTAATTTTGTAGATATTTATGATGGAATGGAAGATGAATAGAATTAATTACGATAAATTTAAAAATTTAAACCTATTATGTATATCGAATGTGATGCATTTAAGAATGTGAGGGTTGCACAGTTGGTTAAAGGAATGGGATCTTGGGTGCATGACAAAGAGATTGGTGGGTGCACGCATGGAGGGAGCCCAAAAGAAGAATACCATGGACACTCGAAGCTTACTAAGATCAGCCTTCTATCACAGTTAGTTTGAATTACATTCGGCTGTTTCCAAAATTAGCCTTTTAAGGCTATGGGAGAGAGGTGTGGTATGAAAAGGAAGGTGGGCCACTGTAGCAAACTTGTTCTCCAAGCATATAGGTGCATATGTATGTGTAATAGACGAGAGAGAGAAACAAAAAGAGAGAGAGAGAGAGAGAGAGAGAGAGAGAGAGTTTTGGTCAGAGAGAAAAGAGAAAATGGAAAGAAAGCTGACGAGCTTAGACTTTAAATAAGTGTACTAACATTCCTCTAAATTCAAATGAAACGTACAGAAATAAAATTGAGTTCAATTTGAACATAGCGGTATAAAAATTTTGATGATAGGCTAAATAGTTTGAGTATGTGGTGCGCAAAAAGTTTTCTAAGTTTATTGGTGAAGTGTCAGTCTTCCTACAACTTACTTTCTTTTTTCGCTTCTTTACTTGATGTAAGGATTCTATGCATCTTACTCACATATATGATGTGTAGCAAGGATTAAGATAATATTAGCATAACCATTGCAAGTTTTGGATGAAATCTATGGAAGATAATGGAAGTTATATACACATCTATGTATGTATAGGCTTGCAAGGAGAAAATGAAGTTTAATCTGCACCTTGGTCCATAGTTAATGAAAACTCAAATTGTTTGTTCCATTTGATGCCCATAAGTTTTGTGGTGATGTTGGGGTTAAGAAACTTCAAGTATTTTGTTCCAAATTAAGCCAATTTGAGGTCTTGAGTAGGTAATTACGTGAAACCAGGAAATAGAGTATCAAATCTGTAAATTGTCTAAATCTATGAGCACACGAGATTACTTATAGTTGGGAGCTTGCCACTTGGGTGCACGAGATTTCCTACCTTTGAGGGCCTGCCAACATTGGTGCACACCAAATGCATAGTTGGGAGCCCATCGAGCTTTGTTTAGGTTTTTGACTTAATTTTATGTGAATTTTTATTCACGAGTATACAAAGGGTTTAGTACAATATTTTTACATGATATTTAATTTATCTAGTATGTTAAATTTTATGATCTTGAGAATGTGTCTAATGCTTTAAAAATGATATTAAGTATTATTTAATTTGTGATTTAAAAATACATGAATTGTGATATTGGACTCTTATTGACAAGTGATGGTAACTGAGTAAAACTTTGAATATATGAAATAGAATGAGTGGAATATGATAAGTCTTGTTTGAAGATTTGAGATGGTAAATGCATGACAATGGTTAAAGAGAACTAAATGAAATATCATAACATTGATATTGATAATGTGAAAGACCCGAAATCTACACAGAGATTGATATTCATGTCAGTAGGTTAGTAGTTCACAACATAACGTGTATTGTGACTAATTGTGGCCTTATTGCCAATTATAGCTCTAACTGACAATGTATGACGTGGCTAATCGTGGTCTTGTGGGTAATTATGACCCTAAATGATTACTTATATTATGGTTAATCATGGCTCTGTGACTAATCATGGGTTTAAACGACAACAGTATACGTACCCACTTCGAAGATTTAAATTGAAAAGGAAATGTGAATGAAAAATAATGACGATGATATTAAGAATGTTAATAACTAGACTAACTGTAAAGATTTTAATGATGATTAGTACTCAAATTTAAGTGATGTACTATAATGATGTTGTGATATGCTACTGACTTATTAGATATGATTATTACTTATTATTAATGATACGTCATGATTAAGTTAAAAATGACAATTTGTTTATGATAATATTATTGCGTGTTTTGCCTTACATATCACATATGTTAGTATTAAGTATCGTGGGCACAAGTGGTTGGTGCTTACATCCCTACAGATTTCGCCATAGGTCCAGGACCTAAAGATATAAAGGGACATTGAACTGAGCCAAGGGTTGCATAGAAATTGCCAACATTTTATTTTTAAGTACTTGAACATAATATTATTCATGATTGTAATATCATTTTTAAATTCAAAAACTTATTCGATTAGGTTATAAAAGCCATAAGGCCTATGTTTTTGTACCATTATGTGATGTGTTAGAGCATGATGGCCTGATAATAGCCGAGTCTTATTTTATATTATGCTATTATCTTGTGTAGATGTTGCTTTAAGGTTTTTATATTTCTATGATCAGGGTATGGTTAATTAGTATATAGTTTACATGTTAATTTACTCACTCATCAGGTCGCTTGATCTAGGGCATGATAGGTTGGTATCAGAGCCTAGGTTAGAATACCTAAGGAACAGTGAGAGTTTGACAATGTACATTACATGCTTATGTGATATAACTAACATTTAGTCATTTTTAAGATAGATTTATTAGTATTTTGTGGTATTGTTGGTAGTAAAAATGGTTAGAACCAAGGATGTTACTAGAACATTGATTTTGTTATTTAGAGACATGAATTTCCTAGTTAATAGTAAGTAAGACCGATATGTGAGTAAGTAGTGTAACCACTTGTGGCTTGTTGAGCCCAAGTATAACGTTTGAAAGATGTTCTAATTGTAGTTTTAGCATTAAGAATGATAGTTAAATGTGACTACGGATATAGTAGAAAATTATAAGTTTAAGGATTAAGGGACTTAAAGAGTCCAAGTTAGTGAGTCATGGATTTGTCGAGATTGTATTTTATTATTGAGTGATGTGTAGTTGTAGAACGATTTTAAAGTAGTAATGGCGACGTAGAAAATAAAATTTTAAAACGGATGAGTTATCAATATGATAAGTGGTGACTAATCATTACAATGAATTAGTGATGATTGGTTACCTGATGATACTGTAGTTTAGATTTGAGATGAGACAATAGTAATATTATCTTCTCCACTAATGATATTATGTGTATTGAAAAATTTTATGTTTAGATGGTTAGTTAGAGGTTAAATGAGTAGGAGTCTTAATTTTGTTTTTATGAGAAATGTGTAAATTGTGGATGTGTTTCTTGAGGAAGAATGGGGTTAATCTTTTTAGAGTTAGATTGACTTTTCTTAAATTTTATGTTAAGTGTCTCTCTTGTTTTCATTGATCCATATTTTATTACATAGGTTAAGCTTTGAAGTTTGGAATTTAATCAGGTGGCTTGTGAGTCTATGGTCTTAACTAATGTGATATTTTGCCATGGAAGCACTGGAAGTTCCTATTAAGAGGGCAATGGTAGTTTTGAGTAAATTAGAGATTATTACACTTAGAAATAATTAAGGAGACATATTACTTACCGAGTTTTGATAAATTGACTAAATTACTATGCATTAAAAATAATAATATAGCTTCGGTTTATCTTAGACAAAGTTTGGAGTCAGGTGATATTTGGACAGATAATTATGAAGATCCTCCAAAGGTTTTATGTATTAGTTGAATAAAACTGAGATTATGTTTTGATATTTAACCTTTATGGATTTAGCGAGTTACTATCGCTGTCCTATTTAAGATGTCTTTCAACTATCAGACTTATTGAATTGAGTGATCTAGGAAAGAGTAAAAAAATTTGTAGGGTAATAATAGTAAGAACACTTTATGGGTTGTGACATAGGTTGATCGAAACTTTATGTTGGTTATTTTTACCTAGGAAAGGGGTTACTCTCAATATTACGAAGCGTTACGAGAAAATTTAAGTTGTGTGCTAACACATTATAATTAGACAACAATGTAAGTTAAGATTGTTGAAATCACATGAAAAGGAATAGTTTAGAATTGAAGCCTTGATGTGGTAAGTAGAATGATAGAAAAGTTTAGAATGTACTTGAAACACAAGGATGCCGAAGGCATTTGTTTATGTAATGTGAATTGGCTATGAATTAAGGTAATTCAATGGAATACTAGAAACATGTTAATTTTAAAATCTCCAACATTATTTGAGTAAGATGAAAGTGATGACCGATGCTATAAGTTGGAGGTTGAGGAGTTTACTTATTGCTAAAGTTGCTTTCACTGAAGTCCTTGATGAAATGTTTGGGATTTTAAGATTCTACAGGATGAAAATATTGGTAATAAAGAAATAGTTTTCTAAAAGTAAGCTACTCGGGAATGGTATTGGAAAGTCCCATCATATGTTATCTGCTACACTTCTTGGCTTGGGGGATGAATTTTGACTATTCTAAGTTTTAGAAGGAATTGATCATAGCTAAATCTATGTTTTATTGATTCTTAATTGTTACCTGCACATTATAACTATGAAATCTCCTTCTGATTTACATGTCTTCTATATTACTATATTGTTAATCACTTGGCTCGACCACATGAAATTCTAACTATCGATTTATGCTAAGGTTGCTATGCTGAGGGAATTCTTTCGTCTCTTTATTGTTTACTTGAGTGCTAATAGCTTTACTAATTCACCATTGCTGGTCAATCTCATTGTTAGTAATTGGGGTAGCTATGGTATTGATTTGGTTTAATGTTGGCTATATTTCCTAAATAGCTAGTTCATTTCGCTTCATCCTAACTTATGGCTATTATGATTTTAATTCCTTAATTGAGGAGTGTTATTAGGTGTTGAAATTGGTATTTATGAATTAGTCTTTTAAATAGTGTATCAACACTTTGATTGGTTCTTGATCTTTTGAGTGTTAAGATGTTTACCTTATGGATTGGCGCCTAGTTGTTGATAACTCTCTTAGGTGGTTTTGAGCGTCATTGTAATATTAAGGCTATGTCCCATCGACAATGTACATAGAGGGTTATGCGATCCCAGCCATAGAACCAATTTTATCAGAAAATGTGATGTTGTTAGTCTTCTGGCTAAAGTGTTATATATAAAAATATAACCATAAGGGCGTAATTAAGATTTAAGAATTTAGTAATTATGCTTAATGTGATAGATTATGGGGGTAGAGGTCTGGGAATTTTGTCATTTGAGATTGTGGTACATTTGGGTAGCGCTATGAGATATAGTAAAATAAAATATAAGGTCATGTTCTTGAGTTTTCGAAGTTGTTCCGGAAGAAATTTCTAACTTACTCCTTGAAAATGGGAGAAAAAAAATATATATTAAAAGTCGTAGCAAGTTAAGAAAATTATTAAGAAAATTAATGATAAATTTGGGAGATTGATTTGTGTACTCATAATACTTGTAGGTGATTGATAATTAATATGATGAATGGGAGCTAAACCTTGTACGTTTAAGTAATAAATTTAAAACTTAAATTTATTGATTAATTTGGTTATGCTTGGTCAGATTATTTGTTGTATAATAGATAGTGAGTCTTCATATGGTAGATAGAAATTATATGAAATTTTAGTTGTGTGATAGAGGATAGTAGAGAAAATTGGAGATGAAAGATTTTGAAGAATATTTGGAAGTCTTAACTAAAAGTTTGAAGAATGTTTGAAGGTATTAATTATACAAGACTTATCATATTTGTTGGGTCTTAAGACAATTAATTTGGATCCATACAATTAGTTAGATAGACGTTCTAATATGATCAATATAAGTGCAATGATACTATGAATTATCTTGAGTACAATAAAAATTAAGAATTTTATTCTAAACATACAGGCATGAAGAGGGTTGTGGTAACTGCGAAGGAAATTAGAATTGATAAAATATGGGATTTTTTATTTAATATAAGAGTTTATTATATGATATCTTATGGATTGTGGTTCTATAAGAGGAATTGTAAAATTTGGTTTTGATTATTTGATTGGCTCTAATTTAGTTAAGAAGATTATTGATATTTTCAAAATAGTGATTTACGGTTTTGGTACCACTGATTGAGGATAAGTTAGGAAGATAGTTATAGGACGACATTCAACGAGTTCCTGCTAATGCTAAATGGGTTGACTAATGCCCTAGCAGTATTCATAGATTTGATAAGCAATGTATTTAATTATTATAGATAAGTTGTAAAAAAAAAAACTTAGAAATGGAGGTGATGCATTAGGGATATACTATAGTAGAAATATATGTGTTTGTGTTATCCTGTCTATATGATCAAAAGACGATAGAGTGTGTGTAATGAATGGGTGCGTTAATATGTCAAAATAGTATTGTGGAAAAAATGATTATTAAAAAAAAAAAAAAGAAGTATGATTGTAAATAAAATGATAAAATTGATGGAAAAAGGAATCCTAAAGTATTTAAGTGAGAAATGTTATGAAAATTCAAATAAGGAATATTGATATTGTGATACGTGGGAAATGACAAATTTAATTTTATTAAGAAAAAGAATTTGACATAGAAGATGATCGGGTTTAGTATTATGGAAACTCGGATAAGTATATAATGATAAAGTAATATGAGATGAAGCTTTGGGGTTAGGTGTTGTAGAGATAGGGATTTAAAACTGAGCTGTTATTATTTGGGAAGCCATTGGAATAGTTATTGGATTCATAATTGCGAAACAGAGGTATAGTTATCTATGTTTTTGATTTGTTAATTTGTGAAATGATCTGAGTATTAGTTAGTGAATATATTTTCAAATTTGGCTTGTGTTAGAAGATTTATGATATTAAGGAGTTTACTTAATAGTGAGTTTGAGATAAAGAGAAGATAATTGCAATTGATTTTTCAGAATTTTGTTTGTGTTGGTAGTATTAAATTTCGAAGATGAAATTTTTTAAAGAGAAGAGACTGTGATAACTTAAAAATTTTTATTCTATTAATTTAGTAATTTTGGAGATATTTATGGTAGAATGGAAAATAAATAGAATTAATTACGATAAATTTGAAAATTTAAACCTATTATCTATATCGAATGTGATGTACTTAAAAATGTGAAGGTTATACGGTTGGTAAAAAAAAAAAAGGAGATCTTAAAAAAAAAAAGAGGTCTTGGGCGCACGACAAAGGGAATCGGTGGGCACCCAAGAGAAGAATACCATGGGCGACCAAAGCTTGCTAAGGTCAGCCTTCTATTTTAGTCAGTTTGAGTTACATCAGGTCATTTCCAAAATCAGCCTTTTCAGGTTATGAGAGAGATGTATGGCAGGAGAGAGAAGGTAGGCCACTGTAACAAACTTATTCTCCAAGCATATAGGTGTATATGTACAGGTAATAGAAGAGAGAGAGAGTTTTGGCTGGAGAAAAGAAGAAAAAACGGAAGGAGAGTCGACGAGCTTAGACTTTGAGTAAGTGTACAAACCTCCTGTAAATTCAAATTAAACTTACAGAAATGAAATTGAGTCTAATATGAACGTAACAGTTTGATGATAGGATAAACAGTTTGAGCGTACGATGTGTACGAAGTTTTCTAAGTTTGTTAGTGAAATGCCAGTCATCATATAACTTACTGTTTTCTTCCGTTTCTGCGCTTGGGGTAGCGATTCTATGCATCTTACTCATATATATAATATGTAACAAGGATTAGGATAATATTAGCATAATCATTGCAAGTTTTGGATGAAATCTGTGGAAGATAATGAAAATTATATACACATGCATATGTATTTATAGGCTTGCAAAGAGAAAATGAAGTTTAATCTAATCATTAGTCCATGGTTAATGAAAACTCAAATTGTTTATTCCATTTGATACCCACAAGTTTTGTGATAATGTTAGGATTAAGAAATTTCAAATATTTTATTCCCAACTAAGCCAATTTGAGGTCTCAAGTGGGTAATTATGTGAAACTAGGAAACAGAGCATCAAATCTGTAAATTTTCCAAATATGTGGGCACATGAGATGACTTTCAGTTGGGCGCCCACCACTTGGGCACACAAGATTTCCATCCCTTGGGTGCTCCCAGGCATGGGTGCCCACCAAGCCTTGTTCAGGTTTCTTACTTTGTTTTATTTGGACTTTTATTCATGAGTATACAAAGGGTTTAATACTATATTGTTTGCATAACATTTAATTTATCTAGCATGTTAAATTTTATGATCTTGAGAAGGTGTTTGGTGCTTTAAAAATGATATTAAGTGTTGTTTAATTTGTGATTTAAAGATGCATGAATTGTGATATTGGACTCTTATTGACAATTGATGGTAAATGCGTAAAACTTTGAATAAGTGAAGTGGAAAGAATAGAATATGATAAGTTTTGTTATTGATGGGAATATGGTTAACGTATGACAATGGTTAAAGAGAACTAAATGAAATATAATAACATTGATATTGACAATGTGACCCGGGATGTGGGGTACAAGAAAATAGGAAGGGTACAAAAATTACTCTAAGGTTGAAACACCTGAAATCTGCGTAGAGATTGGTATTCATGTCAATGGATTAGTAGCCCACAATATAACGTGTATTGTGACTAATTATGACCCTGTGGCCATTCAAGATATAAACAATGACGTATAATGTGGCTAATCATAGTGTGTTACTTCCAAAATCATTTGGGTGCTCTCCTGCACGTGCTTATGTTAGCTCTTTCAGCTACCTGCTCCACAGCCCAGCATTTATGACATTTCACTGCTCAACTACCCCCTTGTTGATTGTGATGCATCGTGACCATCCACCAAGTTTCTTTGAATGGATGTGATTGAGATGGTCCACTGAAAAATCCCAACCCTCCATGTGTAATGCACCCAAGTTGATTTGAGGTCCCAAAGCACTCCTATCTAAGTCATCCATCTTATTGCACAATGAAGAGTCCCTATTATGTCCAACTATTCCAAATGAGTGTGTAGACACACAAATTTTGGCCAATCAAATATCGCCAAGTGTCAGATAAAAGCCCAATGAAATTGACAAATTAAATCTTGCCACGTGTCTCGTGGATGATTTCAACAAAATTACACATGTGGACAAATCATAAGTCGCCACGTGTAAAAGTGATGCAGCTTGGAGATGACAAGGTTGGACCAATCAAATTAAACCACTTGTCAGTGGGACCCACAACTAAAGATAATCAATACATCTTAAATTATTTATCTCTTAAATAAATAATTAAATAAGAGATAATTATTTAAGAAGTGTATTGCAATTTAAACTCCTTGAGTTTTATCTCTTATTTAATAAATATAATAATGGGATAATTATTTAAGGAGTTAGGTGTCATCTTTAACTCTTTAATATTATCTCTTATTTAATAAATTAAATAAAGAGATAATTATCTTGGAATAGTTAGATTCAACTGTGACTCTCTCTCCCACACCTATAAATAGGGGTCACTACCAAGCACAAAAAAAGAATTCCGGTTGCATAGGAGAAGACTCTCAAGACTCTCTCAAGACTCTCAAGCCTCAAGAACACTCAAGACTCTGCTGGATCAAGCTGTTAAAGCCCCACAGATTCTCAAGTACCAAGAATATTCAAGTGTTGATTCAAGATCAAGCTTCAAGCCCTCGCATCAAAATTCTTGAAGAGAAGAATCAGAGGATTTTTTTTTCTTTGATAGAAAGTTCAGAGATTGTAACCCATATTTTCCATGTCATCAATAAAAAAATCAATTTGTTCTTGCAATTTCCTGTTTATTTTTAAACAAGAAATTTGTGTGTACACCCCTATAAATGTGTCGAAACTTCCACTCCACTCCATGAAGGTCCTGAGCAACAAGCTCTCGAGAGGGTCTTTGCAGTTCATAGTCTTACAACAGAAACAACAGCCATCAAAGTGTACCAGAAAGTCTACCACAAATTCCTCGGCAAGCCCGCCCAAAGGAAGAAAACCGCACTAGATGGGTGCTCGACGAGGAACAGAGAATCCTCCGTGGGTGCTCGTATCAGAGGCTATAAATGTCTTGCAGAACATGTGGGTAGTTTTTGTGGGCGTGCCACCCCTTTCTTCATCCAAACCTCCTGACTCTCCATGTTCTTTACCTTCTAAATTTATAACTTTCAACTAAGGGGGTGTTTGGTGTGATGAAAAACAACGAAAAACAGTGAAAAATGTGGTTTGAGTGATATTTAGGTGTATGGTGACAAACCATGTTTTTCAGAGATGAATAG
>JAVXUM010148581.1:0-15042 GCA_035590655.1 Pouteria glomerata
ATATATTAAATTAAATATTGTTAAAATCAATTATTAATTAAATTATATTTAATATATTATTATATAAATAAAAATAATATATTATTAATTTCATATATTTTTATATTTTTATATATTAATTAAATATTAAAATATTTTAATATATAAATAATAAATATTTATATATTAAAATATTTATATATTAATTAAATATTTTAACATTTAATTAATATTTAATAAATATTTTATTAAAATATATATGACGGTGACCGGAGTTAGGTGAGGTAGTGGCGGCGGTGGGAGACGGTGATTGATGTTTGTGATTGATGGTGATTCTATAAGAAAATGAAAACTGAAAATGAAAACTTAAGAAAACATTTTTTCTATATTTTTATAATTTTCAAAAATTTTGAAAATAATTTTAATTATTTTAAAAATTAAAAACTGAAAACAAATTTATCAAATAAATTTTTATGTTCGGTTTTTAAGAAAGTGAAAATAAAAATAAAAAATTAAAAACAAAATAATTGCCAAAACGGGTGTTATCTTTTGGTTATTTTATTTTGCTCATGAGGAAATGTATGGCTTAAATTGAGTACAGATTCATGTGATATTTCTGTGGATGTCCACGTGTTAGCTCACGCTTCGGGTAAGAGAATCTTCATCATAGCAAGAAGCTTAGTTTTGTTCATATGTTTTTAAAATTTTAAAATACTTTAAAATTTTAAACTAAAAGTTTTTTTAAGCCTATCCTAGATAGGCTCAAAGCAAATTCAAAAACTAAAATAAATGGGCAGGTTAGGTCACGCAAGGTCGCGGGTTGGGTCCACTCAAAGTTGGATCAAGGATTTGATCAAAAGACTCCTTTGGGGTAGTTGAGTGGGGTGCGGGAGTGGTTAGGGATTTTGGACCACTTAGTGGTTTGACTTCGAATTTTCCTTCGGGGGCTAGCTCTCCGCTCTCCGCTATCTGGCGGGCTCCTAACAGTCCCCTCGGCCGAGCTGATCAGCCAGGGCTTGTCTAGGCTGGTTTACTATTTATGATTCTTTACCGGTTAGGGCCATGGGGCGAGTTTCACCCAGTGTGCACCCTCGGGTAGCGGCTGCGGGTTTCCTCGTATCCGAAGGATTTGATCAAGGGACAAAAATTAAAAAAAGAGTGAAGGAAAAAGAAAAGAAAAAAAAGACGAAAATATGAAATTGTAAATCCATATTTTTATTTGGTTAGGCTAAAGAATAAAAAGTATTTCTTGATAATAAATTAATTTTTAATTTAATATTTTCTTTCTCGAAGTCGGTGGTTTCCCTCCATTTTGAGTCTAGCTCATTCCCTCTTTTCCCTCTAAATCCAAAATAACTAGCACCGCCATAACAAGTTGTCAAGTTGCATTTTTGTTCATATAACAGGATGTTTGGCGGCCACAATTTTGAATAATTTTTGGTAATTTTTTTATTAAAAATTATTAATGATAATTTTTGATATATTTGGTGAATAAAAATATAATTTTTAGCAAGTTTTAGTAACTTTTAGGTATTTGATAAAATTGTTACTGTAGTAAAGAAAAAAAGTGACAACTTTTGTTTGTTTGACAAAATTTTTTACTGTAGTAGAATAGAAAAGTGTAAAAAAGTGAGGGCTCGCTATCATATAAAATTACTATACCAGAGTAGAAAAATGACAAAAATTATTGTTTCACCAAACAATAAATTGCTATAGCAGTATAAACTTTTAGTAATTTTTTGCTCGATTTTAAGCTGTCAAACGCAGCCTAAGTGAGTTATTTTGTCATCTGTGACGACAAAAATATTTTTAAAGCAAAATTGTAATTGATTCTGCATTTTGTCCGGATAAATGCTGATTTCAAATGAAAAAAAATTTAATTTGATGCTAGGTTCATGAAAATATAATGAATTTGTTGTTATAGTTATTTTGAGAACTATTTTGCTATGATTTTTGTATAAACTATTAATACTATTGTTACTATTTTTGTATAACTTGGACTATTAACATTATTTTTATATTATTATTATATTTTAAAATTTTTTTCATGAGTACTATAAATCCACTCAAATTCATAATTAAATGTCATGCTCACTCTTTCAATTTCAAATTGAAATCCTCGTCAGTTCTACTTTCGAATTATTTTTTATAAATAAATTAATACTATTTTTATTTGATATTTCATTAGTTTAAATTATGTTTGGATTTGATAATCGGGATAAAAATGAGAGCATAGTTGAGATTTACTTTGTTCAAACTCTATTTATTTAATTTATTTTCGTGATCAATAAAATTATTTTTTTAACCTACTTAAAAAAGACACTCTTCATTTGTCCAGTATTTTTTTAATCCACTTAGAAAAGACACTATTTATTTACCCAGCATGATTTGGAGACTCAACACTTTTTATTTGCTTAAACCAGTGACAATTGAGGAACAAACCCAAAAGATTACTTAGTTAAGCTACTACTTAGGGTAGATATAATTGTCTACTATTGAATTATTTGAACTGCTTTAACCTTATAATATTGCATTAATGCAATATTATAAATTATTTTTAAAGCCATTCAAATAGTTCAAGTGCATATATTTTTTATTGTATGTAATATACTATTTAAAATATATTTAAACTTTGAATGCACAATAAAAAATGCCTAGACTTTCTAATTTTTGCTAAAAATCAAAGTTAATATTTTACTAAAAAAGAAAAAAAAACAAGATAATTACAATTATAAAAGTGGAAATTAAATAAAATGTCAAAGAAGACAATTTTAGAATAGACAATATACTATATCGGGATACAAATACAAAATAAAAAATATGGTAGTATATTTTATGCATATATTATATAATTATATATAAATATTAAATGAGTCTGAACCTTTAACGAAACTAGCTAAGTATTGTTCGTACTCAATTCATTTATTAAATAGACCTAATTTTTCAACTTAATCTTGATCCATTTATTAATTGAATTAATTAAGTAGAGCTTGAGTTTATCATGCACAACTCAACTGATCTAAATTCATATTTGACACTAATTATTGACTAAAAATAATTCAAGCATATATGTAGCATGAACTTTCATTTGAAATTAAAGTAGTAGACATGATATATAATGATAGATTTCAATTGATTTGAAATAATTATTTAAAAGTGGTTATTTTTTTGAAAATCAACAAACAAACATTGCATTCATGATATTGACCATTGTCAATTACATATTTAGCTCTATTGTGAGTTTATCTTACTATGTTTCTAGACATTTTCTGTAATACCTTAGGTTCTCGAGATAAATGAAAATAGCAATTGAGTTTGAACTTGGATGAGTTTAGGTGTGTAATAGGTGCCTTGAGACTAGCTTGGATTGGTTCAAGTGTTTGACATGAGGTTTGGAGATTTTAGGACGGAACTGGGCTCGGCGGGCGCCCAAGCCCAAGCTCAGGCGAGCGCCCGAGAGGGCTCCTGCCGTGCGCCCGTTGTTGTCTGCAGTACCAAGCAAGGAGTGGCTCTCGGCGGGCGCCCGAGCCCGTGCTCAGGCGTGCACCCAAGGAATTCCACGGCGGGCGACTGAGCTGCTCCAGTGTGTTTCCTACTTTATCCGGCCATGTGAATTGTGAAGTTGAATTTTGACCAAGTCAACATCCATATGATTTTGACCATGTCTTGGCCATGGAGGAGGAGAGGAGATTCAGTTAAAGAGGATTGGAAGACCAAAACATTTGTTTTCTCTTTTATTTAGTTTCTTGTGGAGTTGGAATTAACATTTATTATGGTGGGACCATGAGCATTAACTTGGGAAGACTTGTGTGCACTTATATATATATATATATAATGGATGAATTAATGGTGAGAGATGGCTTGGCCGACTATATTGAGGAGAGATACATATATATATATTAATAGTTAAAGAGATGCTATGTGGAAGATTGTGATTGGCTCATGAGGAACCAATTTGGTTTGTCTAACTAATTTGGTTAGGAAACTTGAAGACTTTGGTTGAAGAAGACCTAGATGGCTAAGCAAGCAAATGAAAGACAAGGCTTTCACGTGACTTACACTTATGTATGTATAAGTGTTGGCTAAAGCAATGAAAGTAACGAAATGATTCATATATTTGGCGTATCGTAGCCCTGGACCGCGATCCTAAAGAACGATTCAGTGATATAACTGTGATGCATTTGGCGTATCGTTACCCTGGGCTAAGATCCTAAAGCACGATTGAGTTGTACCCAATCCCGGTGTTTGTGTGCAAGTGTGAAAAGATGGAAAGTGTATAAAGTGAAAACCTTAAACTCTTGCGTGGTCTTGAGGTTCAGAAATTGTTACATTGTTCATAGCTTATATTATTAGCTTTCTCCATATTTAACATGTTCGTTACTTTACTTGTACATTATCTTTTTGGTGATTATGAACTTTATGCATACATCATATACATATTATTGTGAAGTATAGTGAGCACACGCTTTTAGTGCTCACGCCCCTACAGCTGCCTTTGCAGGACCCACACAGGGGAGACTAGACGAACCTTGAACCTGGCTAGGTGACTTACAAGGAGTGCTGCAAAAGTGTAGCTATTTTTGTATTTTCATGAATGTATAGTTGAGAAATGGAAAGTTATGTAAAAGCTTATGTATGTTGATTATGAGATGGAAATGGCCTATGGTCGAGTGATGTATATTTATTTTGCTTGGAGGATGTATATTTATCTTGACTTTTGGAAATGTAATGGCCTTAAGGCCCGTTTATGGAACTTATTATGCCTTTAGCTTTACTTTAAGTTCATCACTATTAGCTTATACTAGCTAGATTGGTGAGAAGGTATGGTTTTGTGGATATTAGATTGGGAGATTGAATATTATACATAGGGTTACTTGTTACAGGTCTAGGTTGTAAACCATTTAGTCTTTTATATAGTAAGGGAGGTTTTGTGGGTCCGCTGCGTGACCGTAGCATTACTCTGATGTTGTTAACCCGGTTTATTCATGTTATGGGTGTTATTCACTCACTCCCCGGGTTCCCGGGCTCAGGGCGTGACAATTTTCATACATCTAGCTTAAGGACTAAGCTAGTCTTGTACTATAGATATTCTTACAAGGGTATTATTCCTATAAATTAAGATAAGTTCAAAAATTGTTTGAGATTAAATTGAGCATTGAAGCTGTGAAAATGATGAAATTAAAATAATTAAACATATATATATATATTAAATTTAGGGCATTCTTATTAGATGGGTTAGGAGGTATTATTTCTATAAATTTAGATAAGTTTGAAAACTATTTGAGATTAAGATGAGTATTGAAGTTGAGGAAATGATAAAATTAAAATAATTAAATATATATAAACATATATTAAATTTGGGGCCTTGGATGGTTCTATAATTTAGGATAAGTTCCAAAACTATTTGAGATTATGATGTTTAAGGAGATGAAAAGTTTAAAATATTAAACAGATATATATTTTGAATTTGAGGCCTTATATTGGATGAAGCTTTAGGGGATTGCGTAACTTACCTAATACTTGAACCGACCTTGCCTATGCAATTTGTTTCTACACGTTGCTCATGCCTAGGTCACGTTACATGTCAATTCTCGTAGACATCAGAGGTTGTCAGCTCGGTTTGAATAGTCTACTCTTAGTTGGAAATTATTAAGGTTCAAGTTTAACTCCAAATCATACAAGGCCATTCAGAGCAATCCGTTGCTTCGATCACTACGTAGGGACGTAAACGGGTGGGTACTGTACTTGCTTAATTAACAAATCTCATTACCAAATCTGTTAGGTTTTTACTGTACTTGCTTAATTAACAAATCTCATTACCAAATCTGTTAGGTTTTTACTTATCATTACCGTCTCAAATTTGTTTATTTTTAAAGTTGAAATCCTAAACTCGTTCCATCCCAAACTCGCAAAACTCTTTTTAAAGTTGCCACATACATTTTTTTGCCAAATCTATCTACAAAATAATTACAAAAAAAAAAAGCTAAAAATAAACAAATTTTAACATTTTCAACAAAAATTCATTATTCTATACTTAAACAAAGTAAAAAAAAAATTATTTAAAAGAATTAAAAGTTAAAAAATCTAAAAATAATAAAATTTCAGCGATTTTGTAAGGAAGCTTAAAAATTACTTCCCAAAAATCTACAATGTTGAGTTACAAAAGAAAAAGATTACTTAAATTAGACCACAAGAAAAAAAAAATCATGAGAATGCTACTAAACTTAAGATACATTTTTTTATGTTTTTAAAAAAACAAAAGTCCTAAAATAATAATTGTAACTATTTTCTAATTCCTAAACTTCTTTCTCCCTTCCTTAACTGATAATCAGCAACATCATATAGTGACATAGATATCAACCCCTATATTTTTTTAACAATTATAATAAGAAATATAACTTGAAGCTTGTAGTGACCAAGCGATGAGGATGAGGTGTGGATCCTCTACGCGACGCTGATCCTAACTAAGGACATAATACAGAACAGAACATAGTTACACAGAAGAGAGCTTAGCGGCTTCAACTAAGGATTGAAAGTACGAGGAGAAGATCTCAATCGTATTTGAGAGTTGTAGTAGCAATGGTAACTAATAAATATACCTAGGATAAAAGAAAATAAGATTTTATAAATGACCCTATCTTTAATTTAAGTAATTTTATTTTAGGAATAAAATTGTAAATATATAAATTTATATTATATTATATTAAACGAGAACTTAGTTGGTACCCTATGGGTACTAGGTACCCTCTAAACGTAAATGGGTATCGAGTACCAGGTACCCAACAGACAAATCTAAAACCCGTCTCAAACTTGTAAGAGTATTAGCATTCCATTTGGAAATATTTTACTATTAGAATTGATTTCATTTTAAAATAAAGAATTGATTTGATAAATAAAATTTTGTGTTTTTTGAATATAAGAATTAAATTGATTTGATTTAAGTGAAATACTAAGTTTGATAATGTGAATAGGAAGAAAAAAAATAAAAAAAAAATATGATATAATAGGATAAATTTATCCACTTATTGAATTCTCATCAAATCCTATTGTTTTGGATTGAATTTTAAATTTTATAGAAATCCTAAATTTAAGTTATGAAATAAAATCAAATCTAACTCATAAAATTTTATTTCAGTTCCAAACATAAGAATTGCTAAGACTTCTCATCAAATCCATCATTTCAAATGAAGTGTAAATTTCAATCCCAAACTTGTCCCAATCCTATTAGGGCATTTTCTAATGATTTATCGAGTTCGGTCGAGTCGAGTACCCTTGTATACCAATTTAATTGACATCCCTATCACTGTGCAGTTTATTTTTACACGTCGTTCATGGCTAGGCTTGCCACATGTCAAGTCTCGTGGACATCAGAGGTCATATAATCAGTTTGAACAGTTGACTCTTGGAAACTCCTAAGTTTTAAGTTTTAACTATGAACCACATGGGCCATTCTAAGTAATCTAATGCTCTAATTCTTGTGTAGTTCATTTTTTATGCGTCACTTATGCCTGGACCTCACTGCACATTAAGTCTTGTTGATATCAGAGGCCATACGCTCGGTTTGAGCATTCTACTTCAACTTGAAAACTATTAAGTTCCAAGCTCTAACTATGAACCGTATAAAGCCATTCCAAGCAATCCAATGCTCTAATCCTCACACAGTTTCTTTTTACACGTCAATCATGCCTGGCCCTCGCCACATGTCAAATCTCGTGCTTACTTGAGCAGTTAACTCCTACATCAAAGTTCGTACGTAATACTGGAATAAACTCTTAAATTAATTATTTCACAAAAATTAACACTTGAAATAACTTAACAAAATAATTAATCTACAATTAATTAATAATTCCACATTCATCAAAATTTTCAATATATGCATTGATCTCTATAATAGTTTAAACACATAATATTTTAAGAAATATGGGTAAATTATATCTACCTCCCCTTAACATTTGGAAAATTGCAATTATTACCGATAACAATTAAAGTTATACTTGTCTCCCTTGTTTTAAAATATTGTTAACATTGTCATCCTTCTGATAAAATAAGTCATTAAAACTTAACATAAAATGTCAAACTAACCAACATTTTAAGTATTTTTTTTTTTGTTTTATCCTTCCATTTCTCACATTTTATCAATTTTTTTCTTTTTTTTTCTTACAAAAATCCTCAAAAACTTTATGTTTTTATTTTTATTTTTTACTTACTTTTAGGAATTTTTGTAAAGAAACTGATGAAAATGTCTTAATATTTTAGTTATTTTAACATTTTGTTTTAAGTTTTAACAGTTGATGTCACATCCCAAATTCTTCATAATTCTAGGAGGGTGAACAAATAACCATAAATCACCAAAACCATCAATCCAAATTGGTTAGAGCCAATTGTATATAAAAAATATACACTAACAACTTCCAAACTTAGATAAAAATCTGTCTCTAGCCTATCAAACTAAGACTCTACATAATAATCCAATTTCAAAATAAATAAATAAATAAATAAACTAAATAATTATGTAGTTTGATTCCTATATTATAATTAACTAACTACTTAAAATATCCGCTTCACCTAATTTATTCCATCATAATCTTCGTTTGGTACAACACTTACACCTGCATCTAAAATTTTTGTAGGAACTAAGCACAATATAAAAATTCACTAGTGCTCGAAGAAAAATAAAAATTAAATAAATTATGCATGGGTGCCCTATTATATATATCTAACATGCCATGCTCACATAAAACACATATCAACATATTTAATTTAAATATTTTGAACACGAAATAAAAATAATTTATTTCAATGAGACCATAATCATAAATATTGGGTTATGTACCATAACCTAGTCAACCTATGCCTTAATCATAAGGTACTATAATATCAATTCACCAATACTTTGTAGGTTACTAGCCTACTAAAAATCATATCCAATCCCGCGCGGGCTCTTAGTCTTTTACTAGCAGAGCTTTCAGCATTAACTATTTATCCGGTGCCTCAACCCAAAACTAAAATCGTAAAAGTCAATGAATAAATAATTAATTTATTTAATCAAACCCAAATATGATAGAGTTCCTAGGATGATTCTATGAAGAGTATTGGAAAAGAAATGAGTATGTGTCACATACATTGAGGCGATAAATGACGTGTATGATAGAGCTGTCACATCTATACAAACGGCAAATAGAGAGACTAAGGAGTTTCTTATCATGATTGGTCTACACCAAGCCTCAGCGTTAAGCCCATACTTTTTTGCCCTAGTTATGGATGAGATTACTGGACATATTCAGGATGAGGTGCCGTGGTGTATGTTATTCGCGGATGACATTGTTATAGTAGATAAGACGAGAGAATGAGTGAATACTAAGTTAGAATTGTGGCAGGAAACATTAGAGATAAAATGGTTAAGGTTAAGTTGATGTAAGACGGAATATATAGAATGCAAGTTTAGTCAAAGTAAGACAACTGGTAGCATAGAAGTAAGTTTAGGCACTCAAAAGATTGTAGAAAAAGAAAATTTTAGATACCTTGGATCATGGTACAACAAGATGGAGAGATTTACACTGATGTAAGTCACAGGATTCGGGTCAAGTAGACTAAATGGAGGAGTGTTTTAGGGGTCTTGTATGATCAGAAAGTCCCCCTCAAGGTTAAAGGAAAGTATTATAAGATGGCGGTAAAAACAACGTTATTATATGGATTAGAGTGTTAGGCAGTAAAGTATAATTATGTTCAGAAGATGGTAGTTACAAAGATTAGAATATTAAGATAGATGTGCGGGATTATAAGAAAAGATAGGATTATGAACGAGGAGATTAGAGACAAAGTAAGAATAGCACTGATTGAAGATAAAATGAGAGAAAATCAATTAAGATGGTTTAGTCGTATTAGAAAGCGTCCAACAGAGGCACCTCTTAAAAGGTATAAAAACATAGTGATTGCCAGGAGTAAGAGAGGGAGATAGAGACCCAAGGGCAGTTGGAAAGAAACCATTAAACATGACCTTATCTACATAGATCTAACGGAGGACATGGCCCTAAACAGATTTGATTGGCATTGTCAAATCGATATAGCTGACCCCACCTGGTGGGAAAAGGCTTGGTTTGGTTTGGTTTGGTTTACCAATTTCCTTAAAAATAATTAACTTAGCAAGAATTTAAAATTTCTGGGTCATTACATCCTAATCTTGTAAAAAACATTTCGTCCTCGAAATTTATAAAGTACCTGAATCATTGGATAATTTTGGATATTTACTCTTTATATCTGATGCTCATTCTTAAGTCGACTCCTCGACACCATGGTGCTTCAATAGTACTCTAACTACGAGAATGGTCTTCCCTTTTAGAACTTGTTCTTGTGAATCTGAAATCTTTACAGGTCTTAGTTTATATGTTACATCTGAGTCAATTTCAAGTTCAATCCAATCAAGAACATATGATGGATCAGTCTCATGCTTCCTCAGCATAAACAGGTGAAAAACATCATGTACACCTGCTAATTATGGTGGCAAAGTAAGATGAGATGCCACATCTCCAACTCTAGCAAAAATCTCAAATGACCCAATAAATCTTAAAGATAGCTTTCCTCTACACCTAAAATAAAATACCTCATTTTGTGATGAGACCTTTAAGAATACATGATCTCTTGCCTCAAACCCCAATGGTTTCCGTTTTCGGTCAGCATAACTCTTTTGGTGACTCGTTGCCGTCTTAAGTCTTTAGCGGATAATCTTAATTTTCTTTGTGGTCTCTCTAACAAGTTCTGGCTCAATAACTATAGCTTCTCCAATTTCAGTCCAACAAATTAGTGATCTACACAGTCTTTCATATAATGCCTCAAAATATGCCATTCTAATACTCGACTGATAACTATTATTATAAGCGAATTCCACTAATGGTAAATAGTTATCCCAATTACCTCAAAACTCAAGTACACAAGCCCTGAGCATATTTTTCAGAATTTGAATAGTCCGTTCCGATTGTCCATCAGTCTATGGGTGAAAAGCTGTACTAAGTGACAATTAAGCCCCCGTAGCTACTTGGTGACCCTACCAAAATCGAAAGACAAAACAAGAATCCCTATCGAAGATAATAGAAATAGAAACTCTGTGAAGTCTCACAATCTCCTAGATATAAAATTGAGCGAGAGTTTCCATAGGGCCAGTTAAACGAATAGGTAGAAAATGAGTTGACTTTGTCAATCTATCCACCACTACCCAAATTGTGTCATGACTCTTTTGTGATCTCGGTAACATAGAAACAAAATTCATTATCATATTCTCCTAGCTCCACATTGATACCAGTAGTGGCTGTAACATACTTGTCGGTTTCTGATGGTCGGCCTTTACTTGTTGACAAGTAACACACTTACTAACAAATTTTGCCACATTCTTTTTCGTCCCTTCCCAAAAGCATTATTAACTTAAGTTATGATACATTTTGGTGCCTCCTGGATGTACTGCGAGCTTAAAGTGATAAAACTTTCTTAAAACTTAGTCCCGTATCGATGCTGGCACAAATAATCTACCTTAATATTTCATACCACTGTCAATAGTAAAAGTCTAGCCTGGTAATCCTTCTGCACTCAACATCTTTGCTTACTCACATTAGACTCAGCATCAAAATTTTGAGCTTCTATCACACGAGTCACCAACGTTGGTTGTGCCACTATGAAAAGAGAGTGACATGTCTTTCTTCTCCTCTTAAGTAAAGATCAAACTCTCTAATTTCCCTTATCACATCCCATTTATTCATCGCAAGATTGGCCAAAACACTACAAGTCTTCCTACTAAGAGCATCTACAATCACATTTGCTTTTGCTAGATGATAATGAAATTCAAAATTATAATCCTCTATGTATTCCATTCATCTTTTTGTCTCAAATTCAAATCCTTTTGAGTAAAGATATATTGTAGGCTTTTTTTATCTGAGAATACTTCAAACTTCTTTCCATATAGGTAATATATCCAAATCTTCAAAGTATATATTACTATTGCTAGGTCTAGATCATGTACTGGATAGTTTTGCTCGTGAATCTTAGCTGTCTTGATCCGTATGCCATAACGCTACCTTCCTGCATAAGCACACACCCTAATCTTTCCTTTGATGCATCAATACACTATATAGCCTAATCCTCTTTCTGGAATCACTAACATTGTGCATAAGTCAATCTTATTTTTAGCTCTTGAAATTACTTTTCATAAGTCTCATCTCACATAAATTTCACCTCCTTTTTGAGTCATTCTAGTCATTGACGCTGCTAATCTTGAAAAATCCTGCACAAACCTTTGGTAAAATCTAGCTAATCCCAAGAAACTTTGAATCTCAAACATTGTCTTTGGTTGCGGCTAATCTATAACTGCTTCTATTTTAGATGGGTTTATTGATACACCTTCAATAGACACAACATGCTTAAGAAACTTTATTTCTTAGAGCCAAAAACTCACACTTACTTAACTTGGCATAAAACTTGTGATTACTTAAAGTTTGGAGCACAACCCTCAAATGCTCCTCATGTTCTTCCTTGCATCAAGAATAAACCGATACATCATCAATGAATATTACCAAAAACCTATCCAAGTAAGCACTAAATATCCTATTCATCAAATCCATAAAAGCTGTTGGGGCAATGGTTAACTCAAAAGGCATCACTAGGAACTCATAATGTCCATATCAAGTCCTAAATGCCATCTTTGGTATATTTTATTTTTTCACTCTCAATTGATGATACTCTAATCTCAAATCAATCTTCGAAAAGCATTATGAACCCTTGAGCTAATCGAACAAGTCATCGATTCTCAATAGTGGGTACCTATACTTTATTGTCACTCTATTCAGCTTTTTGTAGTCGATGTATATCTATAACGAACCATCTTTCTTTGCCACAAACAATGTTGGTGCTCCCCATGGTGAAGTACTAGGATGAATGAAACCTTTAGCAATTAAGTCTTCAAGCGAAGTCTTCAATTCAACTAGTTCTGCTGGAGCAAGTCTATAAGGTGCCACGAATATTGGCTTTGTGCCTAGAATCAAATCAATGCTAAATTTCACTTCTTATTCTTGTGGCAAATTTATCAAGTCTTTCAGGAATATATCTAAAAACTCGCACACAACTGGTGGCAATTCTGTCTTACTACTCACTTTTCCTCTAAAGTCAGGCTGGCAAACAAGCCATACACATCAACTATCTTCTGTCTATCTAGAAAAGGCATGACTAAAGTATTTTTACAATTACTCATGAATCGTATCCGATCACCCTTAGGTGTGTATAAGGTCACTCTCCCTTTGGCACAATCTATTAGTGTCTTATAAATTGACAACCAATCCAGGCGAAGAATAATATTAAAGTTGTTCATTTCTAGAACGAGTAGTTTGAATAACAGATGATGATTGGATGCAGAGACCTCATCAGTCGTAGTGATCTCACGCTCTTTACAGATCTGAGTTAAATTTGTATGACCCCCAATTGGCATCTTAACATGCACAGGTGGGACCAAGGTTTCATAATTAATTTTAATGCAGATGCAAAATGTGCAGAAATAAAAGAGTATGATGCTTCAGTATCTATAAGTACCATAGCTCTAGAAGTAAAAATAAGGAATGTACCTTTAGCCACAATCAGTTTAGTAGGTCCATCATCTCGTGTTAATGCAAATACTCTGTCTTGTGTCTGGTTAACTTATAGCTTACTGCTTCCTTAGCCTTATTGAGATCTATCCTGAGCTACCTTCAAAAATTATAGTTATACTGCCTGTGATCCTGACCGTCTAGAACTCTGTTGATAAGAAACTGACAGAGTAGCCTGCTGTGGTCGAACAACACTTAAAGTTTGTTGTATGTATAGGCAATTTCCTTAAACATGGCTTTGCTGGCCGCACATGTAACATGACTTGGCGTCAATCCCCTGCTCAACTCTACATGCCCCGCCCCTTTGAGGGCATTTTGACTTTCGATGTCCTTGTTGCTTACACTAAAAGCAGATAATTAAACCTTATGAAACCGTCCTTGGTGTAAAATAAGTAGGAGGTGCATTGTTCTTCTGGTTCTGTGAGTCTTCTCTCTATCTCATTTTGTTCCTCTTGTCTAGTAGAGGAGCTGAACTTTTCCCTTGCTTATTATATGTTTGCTCCGTTGTATCTTTCAAGTCTTTGTAGTCCTCCAAATGTAGAAATACTACCCTTCCTTGATTGCTGGTCTTAAACCTCTCTCAAATCTTTGACATTTGTTATACTCTGTCGAAACCGTCTCTGGTACAAACTTAGAAAGAACAAAGAACTTATGCTTATACTTTAAGACTATCATCGTACCTTGGATTAAATTTATAAACTCGTCCCTTTTTGTATCTCTCACTGGTAATGAAAAGAACTGCTCGCTAAAATCTCCTTGAATTTCTCCCATGTTATTTTACTCCCATTTTGAGAGTCTTCTATTGATGTTCACTAGTCACTTGCTTTTCCTGTCAATTGAAATACTGTGTAAGGTATATTCACTTCATCCCGAACAATCCCCATCGTATTAAATATACTCTTACACTGTGATAAGAAACTGTCAACCATATTTGGATCTGCTTCTCCATCAAATATTGTTGGATTCATCTTCTTGAATATAGTCAATGCTGAAATAAAGTCGTCCTTCTGCAGTCCTCCTACCATTTCCATCATGACGGCTATATTTCTCATAAAGTCTTCTGCGTTAACTGAACCTCCTTGAGAAATAATAGCCACTTTAGCCTGACCATTAGTTGCTTGAGGTGCATTAACCACCTCCTCCTGTTTGCCTTCTACTTGAGGCACATTATCATTCCAAGTGGAACCACAAGTAGAACCTTTATTCTTTGCGGTGCATTATCCACTCTTAGAGGGACCTCTGCTCCAATTTCTGCATGTGACTCCTAATCATGAGCCACTTTAGGCTGCATATGTACATTCTCATTGGTTAGGACTCTTTGTCCCTAAATACGACCACAACCATGACTGTCACGCCCCGGATCCGGTGGACCCAGGGAGTGAGTGTAAGACAAGCATAATATGAAACACACGTTATCGGATCAGAGCTAGCGCATCAGTCACAT
>JAVXUM010148596.1:0-15037 GCA_035590655.1 Pouteria glomerata
TAAAATTAGGGTTTCAACGATTAAAATCACCTACCCTACTTTGAAATCCCAAACCAAGAAGAAAAGAAACTAGCCACACATATTTAAGTTATTCATTACTAATTTCTAAAATTAAAATTAAAACTAAATGAAAACAATAAATCCTAATAATTCTAACTATCAAGAAAGAAAGACAAAACACAAAGAACCCTAGATATTTCTATGCATACATGAACATAATTAACTTGAAATAGTATTCAACTACTGATATGGAATTATCATAGAGAAAAAATCAGAAAACTTAGAAAATAACCTCAAACCCTAACCCTAGAACACAAATCTCATGCAAAATACTTGAAAACTATGCAAAGAAACGCATGTAAAGCCAAAATAAACAAAAAGAATCTATTTTTATTAATTGAAACTAAATAAAAAGTTCAAACTTATGCGGAATACGGTTCAAAAATGGAAAAGAACTTAGAGAACAACAATAGCGCAGCGAAAACTACAAAGTGCAGAAACATTCTTCACTTATTCACTCAAAACTCTTCTCAAGAACTCACAAAAATTGAAAGAAAATGAAGAACTCTAAAGCTAAGACGGCTGGGAAGAGGTCCCCAAAACATAACCCAAGGTTCTCTTTATATAGAAGTACAAGAAACCCTAAAGAAAACTGAAAGCAAGGACTTCTAATCTGTTCGACCGTCCGGATGCTCGACACCACCGTCCGGACGGTTGGTTTGAATTCTTATTCTTCAAATCTTGCTTGCTCTCGGCTGTCGGGACGGTTGTTCTGAGCGTTCGGACGGTCCTCCAGGAGAACTTCCTCCATTGCTTTTCCAGGCCTTATTTCAGTCCCGTTTTCGCTTCCAATGGTTTCTTCGCGTTGTTTTATTATTTCTTCATTGTTTTCTTCATCACTTGTCAAAAATATATCCTTGTTTTCACTGCAATGAGTAAAACAACCACATAAGTTCAAAAATATCATAAAATATCAAGCTTATAAATAAACTACACATAAATCTACTAATTTATTTGGTTTGTAATTACACTTTTCAAGCGTAATCATTACCCATTTTACTAATACTTCCATTGAAACATGCTTAATCTTGCAATTTCTACTAAATTTAGTACCCTCATGGCTTTAAAGGTATCACAGCCAATACCCAGTCGGAAGTGTGGGGCTATACGTGGTGTCGCGTGTGGGGGACAAACATGTCAGGGGACTCCTCCTACAGAATAGTAAAGTAGAGGGCCATGAAGGGACTCTTGCCTTGTTAGGGGGAGGATTGCGAAGAACTCTGAGGGACTCTACCTATGGGAAAGTGAAATAGAAAATCAATATCTTTTGTTCTATATGGCATTGGTAATGGAAGAAAGTGGCATATATATAATGTTCAACATTTATAAAGTACAATGTATTTTAAAGTCTTAAGAGCACTGGATTCAATGAAAAGTCCAGGGTTAAGCATTTTTAAGTAAGAGCAGTATCAGGATGGGTGACTCCCTAAGAAGTAGTTAACCAAGCTCAAAGCAGATAATATTGTACTGTGTGGAAGCAGGTCTTTACAGAGAAAGTAGAGAAAAAGTAGAGCCCTTCAACAAATGAAGAAGAGCTTTGTCATTTGGTCGATCACCTTGTAATCGAAAGTCTTCGACTTCTTATTATGAGTTCAAAGAGCACAATGTTCAGAATTTAGATTTTGAAAAACCAACAACAACGGCTTCTCGGAAGCTTTTATTTTCTCTTATATGATCTTCCTCTTCCGTTCATTACTCACTTTCTAAACCCCTAACCCTAACACTTCATCTCCGTTCCCCACATTTCAGCTATCTCCTCACCCACGCTATTAACAATGTTACCTCCGCTGGAACACCGGTAGCTCCTCATTGTCTGTCAATGTCAGGCAGTCCAAGCGAGAAGGTCACAGATGAGTTTATTGTTGGGGAAAAGAACCCTCCCAACCAATGCCACGTGTGAATTAAAGAAAATAAAATAATAATGCAAGTCAAACGCAGAAAAATAAGAAAAATCCAATCACATAAGACACCAAGATTTACGTGCAAAAACCCTCCAATGTAGAGAGAAAAAACCACGGGGCCAATCTCTAATCTTCCACTATCATCAACAAAATAATGGGTACACTGTCTCTAATAATTAGGTAATCAAAAACTCTCAAGTATTCACCAAAACTTGAAGAACAATGAAGAAAAAAATCTGGTTACCTATCAACCTTCCAACCAAGTGGAGAAACCCCAAATTTGCTGAGTCTTCAATCTTCAAACAAATCTGAATCAAAAACCAGACAAAATTTTTCCAATCCACTGAAAACACAATGCCGCCGCCCCTCGGTTTTTTTTTTTCTTCTTTTTCGTTCGACCGTTCTTCTCTGCGTGTGTCTTCTACAATTTATCAATTGCATATATATATATATATATATGTTAACAAAAGGGACACATACTGCCAGCCATCACGTGACCAACCAATTCCAATTCTAAAACAAATCAAATACATGGGTTTTAATCCCATGTGATACGGACCATCATAAGCCCAACAAATCTCCCCCTCCACATCACATGGGAGGAGGGAACACCAGCCACGACCCTTCACTTGAAGTCCATTCCGGCTATATCTATGCAAATCTCAAGTTTTTTCTCTTGGAACAACCGTTGTCATCATGTCAGATGGATTTCTATCTGTATGAATTTTTTTCAACTGCATAACTTGCTTTCTCATTACTTCGCGTATCCAGTGATGGCGAACATCAATGTGCTTAGTACGGGAATGGCACATGGAGTTCTTGCTGAAGTCCAAAGCACTCTGACTATCACAAAACACCACATACTCTTCTTGCTTTAACCCCAATTCTTGGAGAAACTATTTCATCCATAGCATCTCTTTACCAGCTTTAGCAGCAGCAATGTATTCTGCCTCGGTTGTAGACAAAGTAACACACTTTTTGTAGTCTGGACTGCCATGACACAGCTCCCTCTGCAAAAGTGAATAGAAAATCAAAAGTTTACTTTCTACAATCGAGATCACCTACCATATCAGCATCTGTGAAACCTTCCAAGATAGGTGTAGAACTCCCAAAACACAAACACAAGCTGGAGGTACCCTTCAAGTATCGAAAAATCCATTTGACCGCTTCCCGATGCTCTTTTCCTAGACAAGAAAGAAACCTGCTCACAACTCCAACGGCATGAGCAATTTTGGCCTAGTGCAAACCATAGCATACATCAAACTTCCCACTGCAGAGGAGTAGGGAATCGTAGCCATCTCTTCTCTTTCTTTCTCAGTAGAGGGACATGAACTTTTACTTAACTTAAAATGATTGGCTAGAGGTGTACTCACTGGTTTAGCATCCTTCATGTTGAACCTTTCAATCACCCGCTTAACATACTGTTCTTGTGACGACTATAGCTTCTTAGTTTTCTTGTCACGAATAATTTTCATACCCTATATTTGTTGTGCTAGCCCTAAGTCCTTCATATCAAAAGACTTGAACAACTCTTCTTTCAGCTTACTAATTATTTTAGTATTTTGACTCGCAATCAACATATCATCAACATAAAGCAAAAGGATAATGAAATTACCATCCGAGAATTTCTTGATATAAACACACTGATCTGCAGCAGACTTTTTGTACCCATTACTTACCATGAATGAGTCAAACTTCTTGTACCACTGTCGTGGTGCTTGTTTGAGGCCATAAAGACTCTTCTTTAACTTACAAACCAGGTGCTCTTTCTTTTTCACTTCAAAACTTTCTGGCTGTGCCATATAGATCTCTTCATTCAAGTCACTATGGAGAAAGACAGTCTTCACATCTAATTGCTCAAGCTCAAGATCCATAACCACTCGAATAGAAGTTATCTTCACAACTGGTGAGAAGATCTCATCAAAATCAACACATTTCTTCTGTCCAAAGCCTTTGACAACTAGACGAGCTTTATGCTTCACCAGCTTTCCATTGCAATCGTTCTTTAGTTTGAACACCCATTTATTCTTCAATGCTTTTCTGCCATTAGGAAGCTTCACTAGCTAATAAGTATCATTCTTCTTCAAGGAACTCATCTCATCCTCCATTGCTTTCATCCAGCTAGCTTTGTCTTTGTGAGTTTGTGCCTCCTGAAAACACTCAGGCTCCCCCTCATCAGTAAGCATTATGTATATCTACTTGATGGTTTGGACACTCTAGTTGATCTCTTCAACTCAGGTATTGCAATGTCTGTTGTAGGAGGCTGCTCCCCCTGCTCAACACCTTTTGTATCCATATCTGTATTCACCTCTGTTTCTATCTCATCATAATTACCCTCCATATCTAGAATATCAACCTCTGGAACCTCTGTCTGCATCTCTCCCCTATCTGCAGCACCCTGTGATGGTGAGGAATCTGGTATGAGGTCTGGAGCACCAATATCTGTAGACTGTGTAGATTTCTCAAAGTTTGCGAACGTCTGGTTCTCAAGAAAAATCACATCTCTGCTTTTGATGATCTTCTTGTTCTCTGGATCCCATAATCTATACCCAAACTCTACATCTCCATAACCCACAAAGATACACGGTATAGCTTTGTCATCTAACTTGGACCTTTGCTCTTTGGGCACATGTGCAAACGCCTTGCAGCAAAAAACTCTTAAATAAGAATAAGAGACATCAGTGCCAGACCAAACCTGCTCTGGAATTTGAAAACCTAAAGGAATTGATGGAGATCTGTTAATTAAATAGCAAACAGTGCGAACAGCTTCACCTTAGAATGATTTAGGTAGTTTAGATATTCTGAGTATACATCTGACTCTCTCCACAATAGTACTGTTCATCCTCTCTGCCACATCATTGTGTGGTGGGGTACCAGGGACAGTCTGCTCATGCCGAATATCACGACTATAACAATATGTTTTAAACTCATTAGAAGTGTAGTTTCCACCATTATCTATACGTTGACACTTCAATGGTTTTCCAATCTCTCTTTCAACCATAACATGGAACGTCTGAAAATACTGAAAGACTTGGTCTTTGGTTTTCAAAAAATACACCCACACTTTTCGTGAATTATCATCAATAAAAGTCACAAAATATCTATTGCCAGCTAAAGACTTCACCTCTATGGGACCACAAACATCAGAATATATTCTACCAAAAAGCTCAGATTTTCTTTTAGCGGATGAATGAAAGTAACTCTGTGATACTTGCCAAATAAACAATAATCACAAGGGTTCAAAGAAGTACCTTTGGCAAAAGGAATGAGTGACTTTTTTGCCAAGATCTATAAACCCTTCTCACTCATGTGAGCAAGTCTTCTGTGCCACAAATTTGGTGAAGACTCATCTTCAACTGCATGTAAGCCATTAGAACACACATTCACATGAGTTTTGTACAATGTACAGCAAGCCTGTCCTTTTGTAACAACCAGAGACTCCTTCGTCAGCTTCCACTTGCCATTGCTAAAATAATTTGTATAACCCTGTCGATTTAATGCAATCCCAGAAATAAGATTAAGGTACAAATCAGGAACATGCCTCACTTTTTTTATAGCTGTAGTGTACCCAACATCAGTTTGGATGCACACATCACCTATTCCCACAATCTTTGAGTGGCTAGAATTACCCATCTTCACAATACCAAAATCACCAGCTTTGTATGAAGTGAAGAACTCAATATAGGGAGTAGAGTGGTAAGAAACTGCTGTATCAACAACCCACTCAATATCATGATTTGTAAAATGAAGGCATTCTTCCTCTTCAAAGGATAGTACAACTACATCCTCAGCTACTGCAGCTGCAGCTGCAGTGTTATCATCTTCATTATTTTCTGATTACTATTCTGTTTCGTCTCTCTTCTCAAAATACGACAGTTCCTCTTCATATGACCTTCCTGACTGCAATGGAAGCACTTAACTTTTGGTTTTGACTGACTCCGATTATCTCTGGATTTGTTGCGGTCTTTATTCCATCTGCTGTTATCTCTGTTTCTACTTCTTCCCTTGTTTGCATGTTTGTTCTCGGTAACAAAAACTTGTGACTGATGTGAGCCCATCTCTTTCCTCCTTGCCTCTTCATTAAATAAAGCATCTTTGAGTACGCTCATAGTCATTTTTCCATTGGAAGCAAAATTACTCAATGATATAACCAATGTCTCCAAGCTATCAGGCAAAGAACTTAAAAGTAACAGCAACTGAGTCTCATCATCTAGTACCATCTCAACAGTGGCCAATTGATTCACAATACTTTGAAACTCACTCATATGCTCTGCAATTGAATTGCCATATTTGAATTTCAGGTTCACAAGCTTTCTCATCAAAAGAGTTTTATTACGTGCAGTTTTTCTCTCATACATGGCCTCCAATTTTGTCCAGAGAACATAAGCATCAGTTTCTTGGGCAACATGATGGAACACGCTGTGATCAATCCACTGTCTGATCTGTCTAATAGTTTTCTTGTTAATTCTAGTTCAATCTTTCTCTGAAATATTTTCGTCAGTCTTGACTCTCTTGTTTTCAATAGGCTCCATCAAATCTTTGCAATATAACACATCTTCCATCATCGGCTTCCAAATTGTATAATTTGAAGCAGTCAATTTAATCATGGAACTATGTGTGTCGTCCATTTTAATTCACACAAAAATAGCCAAAGCTCTGATACCACTTTGTTGGGAAAAAGAATCCTCCTAACTAATGTTACGTGCGAATTAAAGAAAATAAAATAATAATGCAAGCCAAACGCAAATAAAAATAAGAAAAATTCAATCTCACAAGACACCAAGATTTACGTGGAAAAACCCTCCAACGTAAAGGGAAAAAATTATGGGGCCAATCTCAAATCTTCCACTATCATCAATAAAATAATGGGTATACTGTCTCCAATAATTGAATAATCAAAGACTCTTAAGTATTCATCAAAATTTGAAGAACAATAAAAAAAAAAAACCTGATTGTCTCTCAGCCTTCCAACCAAGTGGAGAAACCTCAAATTTATCGAGTCTTCAAGTTTCAAATAAATTTGAATCAAAAATCAAATTAAATTTTTCTAGCACCAAAATCACAGCACCATGCGCTCGGTTTTCTTTTTTCTTCTTTTCTCGTTTTCTGTAGTGCGTCAATCTTTCTCTCAAAAGAAAACAAAACTTTTTGCATATATATATATATATGTATGCAAGTCACGTAGCCTGCTGCCAAATTCTAAACAAAACAAACACATAAATTTTGATCCTATGTGATGCGGACCACCGTATACCCAACACAACCAAAGTTCACGTCCTTACGCTCCCATACTATCACTTCAAGTTTTACTCTAACTTCTCTCCAATTTAATCGCAACAAGAACTGTTTTTATCTTTATAGGTCTAATACTCTTCTAACTTCTCTATTAATTTCTCTAAAATTTATCTATACAGGAACATATTTTTCTCTTCATGAGTCCACGTTATTCCAGTTTCTTCCTTGAGTTTCTTCCTTGTACATTTTATATAGTACAACAGTAAATATTTTTTTTTTTCTAATTTCTCTCAAATTTATATTTAAATAATATTATTTTATTTATATTTTAAGATAAATTCCCTATAGACTTTCTAAATATTTAAGTAATTGTACATAACATAAATTTTTGTAATATTTAAAATTTACAGATACTTTTTTTATTATAAAAAATTGCTAACTCCTATCCTCCCGTTAAACTTTGGTTAGGGTTGCACTAAAAATGATGACATCAATTAAAGTAACTTTAATATTTGATTTTTATCCTTCTTTTGACATGTCTGCGAATTATTACATACAAATATATATAACAATGCCAGCAACCTCCATCGCTGGCCAACAGTTGCAGAGCTACCGAAGCTGTCTTTGCTTCTTTCCAATCAACTTCCATTTTACTTCTTTAAGGTCCAAATCATGTCTATATATTTACTACCCATCATATATATACACATCGTACCATTACCAAACCCACACAAATACATGTTTGTATATTTACTACGCATACATATATATATATATATGTGTGTGTGCCAGTCAAGAAAGAGAAGTGGCCAGCAATATTATTGGCAATAGATCAATGACACCCTTACGGGTGCAAGAAAAACATGCCATTTAATTACCTTTTATTTTTCATTGATCAATTTACTTCTTCACGGATAAAAACAAACCAAACCAGCATAAGAAATTTAAATGGCCAACAAATTTCAAAATGTTCAGATGATAACTAATTGGACTTCAATTGTTACATGGTTTGTCTATTTAAAGAAGCTTTCTTAATGCACATTCATGATATAAAATTCTTGTTTAATGTAGGTTGCATTCCCAATGCTTGATCATGGCAGATATGCTGATTTTAATCATAATTGAAGCAATGTGAGCAATAAAAGTTGCAATGGAAAGAATCAATGAAGAGAAAAAATAGAAGATCATTCGAGGTTGCAGCATATTTGATGCATGTTTGCCATATTCAAATACATCAGGAATTGATATAGGACTTAGCCAGAAACTGATACAAAGAGCCATATTCAAATACTCTTCTGGTGTATCTGAATGTTGTAATTAAGTGGAATGAAGTCCCAAGAGATATAACATATTCGAATGCAGCCTGATGATGTTTGAATGCCTGTAACGTCTTCCATGTGAACCTATGTGACCTAGTCCCTAAAATCACAGAAGCAAAGTTGTAAATAAGCGAAACTTTGCTATACATATGTAGAAGACTAAAGTATTGAAAGAGATAAACAGCATCTACACAAGGACTACATCACGTGGAAAGACTTTCTCATCTGTTAATTTTTGAATTACGGTTTCTTATCAATTCTGTAGAGAGAGAGAGAGAGAGAGAGAGAGAGAGAGAGAGTTCTTAGTTTCAATTCTACTTTTAATTTTGAGCTTCAGTTTTCAATTTCAATTGGTGTAATTAGATTTTAATTCAATTCAGATTTCAATTTTAGCTCTTCATTCTTTCCAATTATGCTATTGATTTTTTGTTCTTCAATTTACAATGATGATCGTCTAAGCTCCTCTTACGCCAAGGCAGGGACAATATCCTTTCTACTAATTCTCAAGATGTAGAGTTTCACGATTCTATTTTGAGTTTTTTTATTTGCCTATTCATTTTGTGTTTGTTTACTCTAGAAATTGTTGTCTCAAGGTCTGATTGGTACTGATTTACAAATTTCATTGATGAGTTCATAGATGTTGCTTGACTTAGAACTCTTATGACAATTTTGTATGTGAATTTCTAGACTTAGAACTTCTATGGTCCTTAAGATGGATTATGTATATCAAGTGTTTGATCTATAACTTGTTTCAATCAAATTTACTTTCTCCAAAATTAGTGCAAAGTGAATTGGTAAATTGTAAACTCAATCATTTTGAGAATCAACTGGATTGGTCGTTGGAGTTGTCTTGGCCTTACCTTTTATCATTAGTTTTTAATCAAATTCAAAGTTTATTTCCAAAATCAAAAACAAAATTGAATCAGTTTTATTTTAGTCTTACATTTTTTTTAGTACTTTTTTTGTCACTTAAATCCATTAAAATCAGTCACCATTTTGCAACTTAGATCCCTGTGAAAATTAACTTGGCACTTAACTAGTTTATTGTGCTACTTTGATACCTTGTAATTGGGTATTTGTTTCAATTATTCACTTTATGTACACCTAAGTTTTCAATCAAATATGAGGTGAAGCAGTTCAAAATAATGACAAGGTCTTTTGGTGCTGTTGCCGGAGATCTTCGAAAAACAATGGTGTCTTAGATCTGTGGAGCAATAGAAAGCTAGACTCATCACCATTTTCAAATGACAGAGCTGCTCAATCTGATTGGATAACTCATTCCATTTCTTTTATTGTTTTTATAGATATTAGGAAAAATCTTGAATTGGTTCTCTGATTTCTTTTCTCTACGATCTGTTAGTTGGAGTAGGAATAATTCTGTGTGAAAAGGTTAGGTTGGATTTATTTTCGATTCGCAATTGCTATAATACGCTGTTGAGATCAAGAACACATCAGTAAGACAAATGATTTAGGAGCAAGATTGGCTATATTAACTAGGAAAGTGGAATCATTAGAGTTGAAAAAACACTCTGAAAAGGAGAAGGAAGTGAAGTGTGTGATGTGTGAAACTTCAAACCGTAGAATAAACGATCACCCCACATTTCCAGCTTTCAAAGAAGTTTTGTATGGTCAAATCAACACTACACTAGCTGGGAAACCCTTCAACCGCAATCAGGGAGGAAACATTTATACCCAAGGAAACAATCCCTACCCAAACATTTACCACCCTGGATACAGAAACCATCCTAATTTTTCTTGAAGAGTTGAGAAACAAAATCAGCAATATCAACTACAACAACCACCTCCACCTCAACTTTTTCCTTTTCAACTTTTTTAACCTCAATTCTTATCAACCACTTCATAAGAGATCATTAAAAGACACCATACGACAATTTATGTAATGGCAGATGGGAACTATCAGTCAGGTTTCAAAGTTTTAGGAACAAATAGATTGAGCAATGGAAGACATTGAAAGCCAATTAGTCACCCTAGCCCTGACTAAGATGGAGACAGGAAAGCCTTCTCAGCCCAAACCAAACCCCACAGGTCAAGTGTATCTAAGAAAATCATTATTAGCTGGTAACGGTGGAAATTTACTACAATAATGCATAAATATTACAATTTTTATGTGTGATATTTTACTTTCTATCTTGGTCACAAAAGCGTGATAAATCTAGGTGTGATTATAAGTCAGTTTTTTTTTTTGGTCATGGTTTATAAATGTAATTGAAAACTTATAACAGTCACACACTAAAAGCGTGATTTTTTATGATAAAAATTGATATGAAAAAATCTTATATGATCTTTTATGAGTTTCTGTCTCCCATATTTTGTGAGCTTTTAAGTTTGAGCTTTTATTTTTGAGGTTTATATACTTAATATTCTTTATAATTTCTTTCATCTCACTTTATTTGAATAGTTTCATTACATCATTTCGTTTTGGTATTAAATGCACAAGAGACTAGTGTTGATTTTCATATGTGAATTGATGTTTCTGATAAGTGTTATTAACCTAGAGAGTGATATTAGGCCCTCTTTCCTATATTTGTAGGCCTGAGATTTTTGCTTGATTATATTACCGTTGGAACCACTTTAAAACATTAGGAAAAAAAAAAAGACTACATGAAATTTTTTGGTTTTAGCCACTTATTTATAACCTTTTTAGCCTTAGCTATTTATAGATAAGCCAACCCTTGTATGTTATTGGATTATTATGCAAATTTTATACTAAGGTGTATATAGGAGGAGTTGGTCATTAAAGAATGGTGGTTGATGAAAAAAAAAAAAGAAAAACAATGAAAAAAGAAAGAAAAAAAATCAAAAATGAAAAAAAAAAAAAAACAAAACAAAACAATAGACAGAGAAGGGGGAAGAGAAGAAAGGAAGAACGAAGGGAAGAGAAAAGCTTATCGGCGTTGGCAATGGCAGAAACCAATGATAGTGGCAATCGGAGGTGCCGTAAGAATAAAGGCACGAAGGAGTGAAATGCTAGAAAAAGGGGGGAGAGGAGGAAAAATAGGGAGGAAGAAAAAAAATAAGGTTTTTAGCGATGGCAATAGCAGTAACTAGAGGTGGGTGGGTGGGTGGTGGTGCGGGAACAGAGGCACAGGGGTGGGGAAGGAATAGAAAGAAAAATGAGTGAGAAGGGGAAAAAGAAAGAGAGAAAAAAGAGGAGGTCTCGGATGGTAAATGAGGGTCATGGCAATTGTTAAATCCATCGTGTATGCCATTTTAGCGACCACCTAAAATGGTCATGTGAATTTTCCCATCCTCAAAGCCCTAGCTGTATCACATTTGCGACTAAATATTCTATGACTTCCATAAGTAGTCGCTAAAAAATATTGGGCGGTCGCTCGAAATATGACTGACACCAAAACTCAAATATCTAATAGTGTGTATTAATTTTTAAATCGAAATGAGTTGTGCTTCTTTAGCCAAACCTCAATTAAGTTAAAGTAGAATTACATTATTATATTAATACGACCTTGATGTTGCAAATGGGGTTCCATATGCTAAAAAGCTTTCAAAGGTCTTAAAACTTGTTAGGTAGAGGTACCTCTCCACGGTCTTGCAATCCTTTAATTAGCACTTGATAGATGTGACCTTGATCTGCAAGTGCACATGTTGAAGTAGGTAGTAAATTCAAATTTATAAAATAATATAGAGTACTGGTCGTTCTTTTCACAGGAAGGGCTGTATTAAAAGACACTAGGCTTGTTCTTTTATTTAATAGGTGAACCTAATTTAATCTAATCTAAATTTAAATTTGAGGGAATGCTTAGGCATGGGTTGAGTTAAGAATGGTGGAGGGAAGGAATTATGATGCTAATTTAAGATGAAAACATTAAAAATAAAATATCTAAGACAATTGTAACTTTGAACCAAACCCGGTAGTGGGATTGTAGTGGTTTACTCAAATATGTTTATAACTTGACCTAGTAATCGCACATGTATTACTAGGTCAGAAGATATTTCTTTAAAACTCACTTTATGGAACTCAAGATAAGTGAAGGCTTTTGAAATTGGTTTCAGACTCACCATGACCTTGAATCGAGCACTAAGTGTGCACAAGCGTCAACTCGTAACTAGGTTTCAATTATAACATAAGTGAGTTGATTTCTTAAAAAATATAGTGTATGGTTTTTGGAAAAGTAGATTCCAAATCACTAGGTTATTGAATCAAGCAGTTGATTAACATGAGTGACCACTTGTAACAAGCTATAATTATAACAAGGGCGATTTGATTTTGATTGAAAACCTAATTTAGGCTTTTGGAAAATAGCTCGCAGGTCAACATTGAACTAAGCATCCGATGCGCACGAGTAGAAACTTGTAATTAGACTTATGGTTGTAACACAGGTAACAAGGTTTTGAAAGAACGTAAAGCTTACCAAGGGTTTCCAATGATTAATAAAATGATGTTTACATTGAAAAACATTCTTTTATGCTTGAGTTCACCGAACTATCACACCACCTTCAATGGCTTGAAGCCAATAAGTTTACTATGCTAGTAGCATAACAAGAAGATAAACTAAAAACAAAAAACAGTACATTGAAGAAGTAAGAGCACAAACTAAACTAAACAAAGATGATTCAACAATTAAAACAAATAAGTTGCTTCAAGATAAATCTACATAACATTGAAGAACAATAATCTGGCAAGAATACTTGAAAACTTCAATCCCAAATCTAAGTTAACCTAATCTAAAATGAAACTAGAAAAAGAAATAAAAGAAAAGAATTGCGTAGAGATAGAGAGAGCAAAGGAGGAAAGGGAAGAGAGATAAGAGTTCTGATAATCCCCTATTTGTAAGCATCCATGATTAAGGACAAAATATGAACATCAAGTTAAATACAAAAAACCAAAAGTTGGCGTGATGAGTGCCCGTGATGAATGTGGGGCACTCACGGCTTGATCCTCAATTGTTTGATGAAAGTCCCCATTGAATTAGCATAAATTTCACTCTCGGTGGGCGCCCATCTGATTTATGGTGGGGCTCCCATGGCTTGTGTGTGGAACCCATGAATTTATGTAGGGTCCCTATGAGGTACTTCTCCAGCTGTTTGATGAAATTCATTTGACACTTGAATTTTTCTCTTAAAAATAGCTCTCCGGGGGTGCTCATTTGATTTATGGTGGGCGTCCATGGGTTTATGTAGGGAACTTATTAGCTCATTTTCAACTTCAGCTCGTTTCTCATTTAACTCGGATTCTTATCCTTTTTCCTCAAGTTGATCACAAGATCCTAAACATCCCATAAGTAAATCAATCAACTTATTTTATGATAATGACGGGAAATTAAGTAAATAGAATACTTAAACCCAGTTATAAAACCGTGATAATACAACATAAAATGTGCACAATCAAGGTGTACTTGAGAGTTTCATGTTTTCTATTCCTTGTTTCTCAGTCCAACAACTTATGGCAACCCAAATCACACCACAAGTTTGAAACCATCCCAAGGTTGAAACTCAATGTTTATGAATTTACAAGTTTTCTAAGGACTCCATAAAAAGTCCAAGCTACTCAAAACATAAAATGGAGAGAGTTTTCTAAGCATTAGAGGGACCTAAACATCCTAAGAAAGATCAATCTTTATCATATTAAATATAATTCAAAATCATCGTGTAGTAGTCGAAGTGTTCACATTTAGTTCACTGATTGTCCAATGCTTATGCTTTGGACTTTGATACCAATGTATCAAGGAATTAAGAGTTTCAACAACATCATGGGTGGACCTATGTAGAGGTCAGCGGACAAGTGACCTCCCTTGATTTTGGATAAGAAATTACCAAAATATTATTAGTGTTTTAACTTTATTAAAATTTAAATTAATTCAAAATTAGAGTATTTTGTCTTTATTAAAAAATTATGGTTAACTCAAAATTTTTAGCATAAAAAGAGTAAATATAAGAATTGAACCCAAGTATTTTTTGTGAAATAAAATGCATTCTTCTACTAAACTATTGAATACTTTTATGCATAACATTAAAAAAATATAACATAATAAATTCTAAAAATAATTAAACTTATCAATAATTATATTTTGTTATCAACGAGCGAAATTCTTATTAAATCTCTAGTTCTGCTAAAGGTTAGTTGAACTATTAAATTGTGAAAAATATATTTACTGATTTAATGTCTTATAATAATTTTATATATCCCTAAAAAGTAAAATTGTAACTCCTTATCTTTTTCTTGGATATACTCGGTGCCCACCATTAGTGAAAATCCTAAATCTACCGCTGAACAACATGATTGAGGAGTTGATTTGGTTGATCCTCAAATTGGAATCATGTTCTTTATTTTTTCTTCAATTGTTGATTATAGGGTTTTGTTGTAAAAGCTCGTGTGAAGAAAAATGTTAATAGAGAGAAAATGCAAGAGGAGTAACAGAGAAAGAATGTTACTAGAGAGAGAGAGAGAGATAGAGAAGAATGTTAGTGCAAAAACTAGATCACCTTCTAGAAACACCCTAATAAATCATGACAAACTCATAAATGAACTTAAGAAAATCACAC
>JAVXUM010148641.1:0-15026 GCA_035590655.1 Pouteria glomerata
CGGCCATAATTTTATGCCTGTGTGTCCGATTTAGGTGATTTCTGCTCTGTTTTTTCGATTTTTTTTAGTTTAGTCACATAGATCTTGAAAAAATACACGAAATCAATAAAAAATTAGATTAAATCGGACACCCGGGCAAAATTTCTTGGCCGCGCACAGTTTTGCTGCGAAATTTTTGTGTCGGTTTTTTCCACTTTTTTCTATTTGCTCACGTAGATCTCAAAAAAATTCATGAGATCAGAAAAGAATTTGCGAAAATCGGACTCCCAGGTTGAAAGTTATGGCCGTGCGAAGTTTGTTTGGTCGCTTTAGTTAAGCATTGTATCTCGAAAATTTTGAATAGCTATAACTTTTCGCTCGGGTGTCCGATTTAGGTTAATTTTTCCATGTATTATTACGAGATCTGTGCGACTAATGTGATTTAATAAATAAAATAAAAAAAAAATATCGGCACCAAAACTGCACACGGCCATAACTTTCTACCTGTGTGTCTGATTGAGGTGATTTCTGCTCCGTTTTTCAGTTTAGTCACATGGATCTCGAAAAAATACACAAAATTAATAAAAAAATTGGATTAAATCGGACACCCAAGAAAATTGTCTTGGCCGCGCGTAGTTTTGCTGTGAAATTTCTGTTTTAGTTTTTTCTTTTTTTTTCTGCTTGGTCGCGTAGATCTCGAAAAAATACGTAAAACCAAAAAAAAATTCTCATAAATCGGACTCCCGGGCTAAAAGTTATGGCCGTGCGAAGTTTTGTTTGGCCGCATTAGTTTAGCTTTATACCCCGAAAACTTCGAATGGCCATAACTTTTCGCTCGGGTGTCCGAGTTAGGTAAATTTTTTTGATTCCTTGTATTTTCTCGAAATCTATGCGACCAAACTGAAAAAATCTAAAAAATGGAAAAATAATATCGGTGCCAAAACAACGCGCGGCCAAAACTTTATGCCTATGTGTCCGATTTAGGTGATTTCTGCTCTATTTTTTCGATCTTTTTTTGTTTAGTCATATAGATTTCGAAAAAATACACAAATTCTATAAAAAATTAGATTAAATCGGACACCCAGGCAGAATGTCTTGGCCGTGCAAAGTTTTGCTGCAGAATTTTTGTTTTGGTTTTTTCTATTTTTTTCTGTTTGGCCACGCAGATCTAGAAAAAATATGGGAAATCAAACCAAAATTGGCCTAAATCGGACTCCCGGACTAAAAGTTATGGCCCTACAGAGTTTTGTTTGGTCACTTTAGTTAAGCTTTAGATCCCAAAAACTTTGAATGGCCATAACTTTTCGCTCGGGTGTCCGATGTAGGTGAATTTTTTTTGATTCTATGTATTTTTTCGAGATTTATGCGACTAAAATTAAATAATAGAAAAAACCAAAAAAAAATATCGGCGCCATAATTTTTTGCTTGCGTGTCCGATTTAGGTGATTTTTGCTCTATTTTTTTTTATTTTTTTCAGTTTAGTCACATAGATCTTGAAAAAAATACTCGAAATCGATAAAAAATTGGATGAAATCGGACACCCGGGCAGAATATCTTGGTCGCGCGCAGTTTTGCTGCGGAATTTTAGTTTTTGTTTCTTCTACTTTTTTCTCTTTGGTCACGTAGATTTTGAAAAAATTTGTGAAATCAAAAAAAAAAATTGCGTAAATCGGACACCCGGGCTGAAAGTTATGGCCGTGCAAAGTTTTGTTTGGTCGCTTTAGTTAAGTTTTCCCGAAAACTTTGAATGGCCATAACGTTTCGCTCGGGTGTCCGATGTAGGTGAATTTTTTTTGATTCTATGTATTTTTTCGAGATCTATGCGACTAAACTTAGATAATAGAAAAAACCAAAAAAAAAATATCCACGGCATAACTTTTTGTCGGTGTGTCTGATTTAGGTGATTTTTGCTCTGTCTTTTTGGTTTTTTTCAGTTTAGTCACATAGATTTGGAAAAAATACACGATATCGATAAAAAATTAGATGAAATCGGACACCCGGGCAGACTAACTTGGCCGCGTGTAGTTTTGCTGCGAAATTTTAGTTTTCGTTTTTTCTACATTTTTTTGTTTGGTAACCTAGATCTCGAAAAATTTCATGAAATCAAAAAGAAAAGTTGCATAAATCAGACTCTCGGGCTGAAAGTTATGGCCGTGCGAAGTTTTGTTTCATCGCTTTAGTTAAGTTTCATACCCGAAACTTTTTGCTCGGGTGTCCGATTTAGGTGAAATTTTTTTTTATTCCATGTATTTTCAAGATCTATGCGACCAAACTAAAAATATTTGAAGAAATAAAAAAAAAAAAAATATCAGCGCCAAAACAGCGCGCGGCCAAAACTTTATTCCTGTGTGTCTGATTTAGGTGATTTCTGCTCTATTTTTTTGATCTTTTCAGTTTAGTCACATAGATTTCGAAAAAATACACGAATTCTATAAAAAATTAGATTAAATCGGACATCCAGGCAGAATGTCTTGGCTGCGGAATTTTTGTTTCGGTTTTTCTATTTTTTTCTTATTGGCCACGTAGATATCAAAAAAATACGGGAAATCAAACAAAAATTTGCCCAAATCGGACTCCAGGACTAAACGTTGTGGCCATACAAAGTTTTGTTTGGTCGCCTTAGTTAAGCTTTATACCCCAAAAGCTTTGAATGGCCATAATTTTTCCCTCGGGTGTTCGATTTTGGTGAATTTTTTTTGATTCCATGCATTTTTTTGAGATCTTTGCGATTAAACTTAAATAATTGAAAAAGCCAAAAAAAAAATATCGGCGCCAAAACTGGGCGCGGCCATAACTTTCTGCCTGTGTGTCCGCTTTAGGTGATTTCTGCTAGGTTTTTTCGGTTTTTTTTTTTAGTTTAGTCACATAGATCTTGAAAAAATAAACAAAATCAATAAAAAATAGAATGAAAGTTGATACCCGGGCAAAATGTCTTGGACGCGCGCAGTTTTGCTCCGGGATTTTTGTTTTGGTTTTTTCTACTTTTTTTTTTTTTGTTTGGTCACGTAGCTCTTGAAAAATTTCATGAAATCAAAAACAAATATGCGTAAATCAGACTCCCGGGCTAAAAGTTATGGTCAAGCGAAATTTTGTTTGGTCGCTTTAGTTAAGCTTTATATTCCAAAAACTTTTAATGGCCATAACTTTTCGCTCGGGTGTCCGATTTAGGTCACTTTTTTTATTCCATGTTTTTTTTCGAGCTCTGTGCGGTTAAACTGATTTAATAGATAAAATAAAATAAAAAATATCGGCACCAAAACTGCGCGCGGTCATAACTTTCTGCCTGTATGTCTGATTTAGGTGATTTCTGCTTTGTTTTTTCAATTTTTTTTTTTTCGGTTAACTCACGTGGAACTCAAAAAAATACACAAAATCAATAAAAAAATTAGATTAAATTGGACACCCTGTCAGAATGTCTTGGTCGCGCGCAGTTTTGCTGTGAAATTTTTGTTTTGGTTTTTCTATTTTTTTCTATTTGGTCTCGTAGATCTCGAAAAAATATGTGAAACTAAAAAAAAATTTCCGTAAATCGGAGTCCCGGGCTAAACGTTATGGCCGTGTAAAATTTTGTTTGGCTGCATTAGTTCGGCTTTATACTCAGAAAACTTTGAATGGCTATAACTTTTCGCTCGGGTGTCCGATTTAGCTGAATTTTTTTTTATTCCATGCATTTTCTCGAGATCTATGCGACCAAATAGAAAAAATTTGAAGAAATCAAAAAAAAATATCGGCACCAAAACTGCGCGCGGCCATAACTTTATGCTTGTGTGTTCGATTTAGGAGATTTTCTCTTTTTTTTTTTTTTTTAATCTTTTTCAGTTTAGTCACATAGATTCCGAAAAAATACACGAAATCAATAAAAAACAAAATTAAATCGGACACCCGGGCAGAATGTCTTGGCTGCGTGAAGTTTTGCTGCGGAATTTTTCTTTTGGTTTTTTCTAATTTTTCTGTTTGGTGACGTAGATCTCGAAAAAATCCATGAAATCCAAAAAAAATTTGTGCTCGGGTGTCCGATTTAGGTGAATTTTTTTTTGATTCCATCTATTTCTCGAGATCTATACGAACAAACTGAAAAAATCTGAAAAACCAAAAAGAAAATACCGGCGTCAAAACTGCGCGCGACCATAATTTTATGCATGTGTGTCCGATTTAGGTGATTTCTACTCTGTTTTCTCGATTTTTTTCAGTTTAGTCCCATAGATTTCGGGAAAATACACGAAATCAGTAAAAAATTAGATTAAATCGGACACCCGGGCAGAATATCTTGGCCACGTGAAGTTTTGTTGCGAAATTTTTGTTTCGGTTTTTTCTACTTTTTTCTGTTTGCTCACGTAGATCTCGAAAAAGTTCTCGAGATAAAAAAAAAAAATTTACGAAAATCGGACTCCCGGGCTGGAAGTTAAGGCCGTGCGAAGTTTGTTTGGTCGCTTTAGTTAAACTTTGTATCTCAAAAACTTTGAATGGCCATAAATTTTCGCTCGGGTGTCCGATTTAGGTCATTTTTTCTTATTCCATGTATTTTTTCGAGATCTGTGCGACTAAACTGATTTAATAGATAAATCTCAAAATTTTTCTTTTGGTTTTTTCTATTTTTTTTCTCTTTGGTCACGTAAATCTCGAAAAAATACGTGAAACCAAAAAAAAATTGCATAAATCGAACTTCCAGGCTAAAAGTTATGGCCTTGCGAACTTTTGTTTCGTCGCTTTAGTTCAACTTTATACTCCGAAAACTTTGAATGGCCATAACTTTTCGCTCGGGTATCCGATTTAAGTGAATTTGTTTTTGATTCCATGTATTTTCTCGAGATCTATGCGACAAATCTGAAGAAATCTAAAAAATTAAAAAAAAATATCGGCACCAAAACTGCGCGCGACCAAAACATTACGCATGTGTGTTCGTTTTAGGTCATTTCTGCTCTATTTTTTCAATCTTTTTCAGTTTAGTCACATAGATTTCGAGAAAATACACGAATTTAATAAAAGACTGTATTAAATTGGACACCTAAGCAGAATGTCTTGGCCAAGCGAAGTTTTGCTGTGGAATTTTTGCTTTGGTTTTTTCTATTTTTTTTCTATTTGGTTAGGTAGATCTCGAAAAAATACGGAAAATCAAAAAAATATTTTCCTAAATCGGACTTCCGGGCTAAAAGTTATGGCCGTACAAAGTATTGTTTGGTCGCCTTAGTTAAACTTTATACCCCGAAAACTTTGAATGGCTATAACTTTTCTCTCGAGTGTCCGATTTAAGTGAATTTGTTTTTGATTCCATGTATTTTCTCGAGATCTATGCGACCAACCCGAAAAAATCTAAAAAAAAAAAAAAAAAAATATCGGCGCCAAAACTGCCTGCGGCCATAACTTTATGCCTGTGTGTTCGATTTAGGTGATTTCTGTTCTGTTTTTTCGATCTTTTTCAGTTTAGTCACATAGATTTCAAAAAATACACGAATTTAATAAAAAATTAGATTAAATCGGACACCTAAGCAGATTGTCTTGGTCGCGGGAAGTTTTGCCGCGGAATTTTTATTTTTGTTTTTTCTATTTTTTTCTATTTGGTCACGTAGATCTCAAAAAAATACGGGAAATAAAAAAAATTTGCCTAAATCGGACTCCTAGGCTAAAAGTTATGGTTGTATAAAGTTTTGTTTGGTCGCCTTAGTTAAGCTTTATACCCCGAAAACTTTGAATAGCCATAATGTTTCGCTCGGGTGTCCGATTTAGGTGAATTTTTTTGGATTCAATGTATTTTTTTGAGACCTACGCGACTAAACTTTAATAATAGAAAAAACCAAAAAAAAAATTATCGGCGCCAAAACTGCGCGCGGTCATAACTTTCTGCCTATGTGTCTTATTTAGGTGATTTCTGCTCTGTTTTTCAGTTTTTTTCAGTTTAGTCACGTGGATCTCGAAAAAAACACAAAATCATTAAAAAATTAGATTAAATTGGACACTCGGGCAGAATGTCATGGCCACGAGCAGTTTTGCTGCGAAATTTTTGTTTTGGTTTTTCTATTTTTTTCTGATTGGTCACGTAGATCTCGAAAAAGTACGTGAAACCAGAATAAAATTTGAGTAAATCGGACTCCCAAGCTGAAAGTTATGGTTGTGCGAAGTTTTGTTTGGTCGCTATAGTTTAGCTTTATACCCTGGAAACTTTGAATGGCCAAAATGTTTCGCTCGGGTGTCCGATTTAGGTGATTTTTTTTTTTGATTCCATGTATTTTCTCGAGATCTATGCGACCAAATTGAAAAAATCTAAACAAATCGAGAAAAAATATTGGCGCCAAAACTAGCGCGGCCATAAGTTTATGCTTGTGTGTCCGATTTAGGTGATTTCTGCTCTGTTTTATTTATCTTTTTCAGTTTAGTCACATAGATTCCGAAAAAATGCACGAATTCAATAAAAAATTAGATTAAACCGGACGCCTAGGCAGAATATCTTAGCCGCGCGAAGTTTTACTGCGAAATTTTTGTTTTGGTTTTTTCTATTTTTTTCTATTTAGTCACGTAGATCTCGAAAAAATACAGAAAATCAAACAAAAATTTGCCTAAAACAGACACCCGAGCTAAAGGTTATGGCCGTACAAAGTTTTGTTTGGTTGCCTTAGTTAAGCTTTATACCCTGAAAACTTTGAATGGCCATAACTTTTCGCTCGGGTGTCCGATTTAAGTGAATTTTTTTGGATTCATTGTATTTTTTTGAGATCTATGCGACTAAACTTTAATAATAGAAAAAACCAAAAAAAAATATTGGCCCCGAAATTGCGCATGGCCATAACTTTCTGTCTGTGCGTCCTATTTAGGTGATTTTTGCTCTATTTTTTTGATTTTTTTCAGTTTAGTCACATAGAACTTGAAAAAATACACGAAATCGATAAAAAATTTGATGAAATCGGACACCTAGGCAGAATGTCTTGGCCGCTCGCAAATTTGCAACGAAATTTTTATTTTGATTTTTTTCTTCTTTTTTCTGTTTGGTAACGTAGATCTCGAAAAATTCGTGAAATCAGAAAAAAATTTTCGAAAATCGGACTCCTACGCAAAAAGTTATGACCGTACAAAGTTTTATTTGGCTGCCTTCGTAAAGCTTTATACCCCGAAAACTTTGAATGGCCATAACTTTTCGCGCGGGTGTCCAATTTAAGTGAATTATTTTTGATTCCATGTATTTTTTCGAGATCTATGCTACTAAACTTAAATAGTTGAAAAAACCAAAAAAAAATATATCGGGGTCAAAACTGCGTGCAGCAATAACTTTCTGCCTGTGTGTTCGATTCAGGTGATTTCTACTCTGTTCTTTTGATTTTTTTTTTTTTCAGTTTAGTCACATGGATCTTGAAAAAATACACGAAATCAATAAAAAATTGAATTAAATCGGACAACCGGGCAAAATGTCATGGCCGCGCACAGTTTTGCTACGAGATTTTTGTTTTTGTTTTTTCTACATTTTTCTGTTTGGTCACGTAGATCTTGAAAAAATTAGGGAAATCAAAAAAAAGTTTTCGTAAATTGGACTCCTGGGCTAAAAGTTATGGTCGTGCGAAGTTTCGTTTGGTCGCTTTAGTTAAGCTTTGTATCCCGAAAACTTTGAATGGCTATAACATTTCGCTCGGGTGTCCGATTTAGGTCAATTTTTTTATTCCATATATTTTTTCGAGATCCGTGCGACTAAACTGATTTAATAGATAAAAAAAATATTGGAGCCAAAACTGCGCGCGGCCATAACTTTCTGCCTGTGTCTCTGATTTAGGTGATTTCTGCTCTGTTTTTTTTCCGTTTGTTTCAGTTTAGTATCACGGATCTTGAAAAAATACACAAAATCAATAAAAAAATTAGATTAAATTGGACTCCCGGGCAAAATGTCTTGGCTGCTCCCAGTTTTGCAGCGAAATTTTTGTTTTAGTTTTTTTTTTTTTCTGTTTGGTAACGTAGATCTCGAAAAAATACGTGTAACCAAAAAAAATTTGCGTAAATCGGACTCCCGGGCAAAAAGTTATGGCCGTGCGAAGTTTTGTTTGGCCGCATTAGTTCAGCTTTATACCCCAAAAACTTTGAATGGCCATAACTTTTCGCTCGTGAGTCCGATTTAGGTGAATTTTTTTTGATTCCATGTTTTTTCTCGAGATCTATGCGACCAAACTGAAAATATATGAAAAAATAAAAAAAAAAATTATCGGCGCCAAAACAGCACGCGGCCAAAACTTTAAGCCTGTGTGTCTGATTTAGGCGATTTCTGCTCTGTTTTTTTTCGATCTTTTTCAGTTTTGTCACAGATTTCGAAAAAATGCACGAATTCTATAAAAAATTAGATAAATCAGACACCCTGGCAAAATGTCTTGGCTGCGCAAAGTTTTGCTGCAGAATTTTTGTTTTGGTTTTTTCTATTTTTTTCTGATTGGCCACGTAGATCTCGAAAAAATATGGGAAATTAAACAAAAATTTGCCAAAATTGGACTCCCGGGCTAAAAGTTATGGCCATACAAAGTTTTATTTGGTTGCCTTAGTTAAGCTTTATACCCCGAAAACTTTGAATGGCCATAACTTTTCGCTCGGGTGTCCGATTTAGGTGATTTTTTTTTATTTCATGTATTTTTTCGAGATCTTTGCGACTAAACATAAATAATTGAAAAACAAAAAAAAAAATATCAGTGCCAAAACTGCGCGCGGCCATAAATTTGAGCCTGTGTGTCCGATTTAGGTGATTTATCCTCTGTTTTTTTTTTTTTTTTTCAGTTTAGTCATATAGATCTTGAAAAAATACACGAAATCATTAAAAAATTGAATGAAATCGGACACCAAAGCAAAATGTCTTGGCTGCACACAGTTTTTGCTGCGGGATTTTTGTTTTGGTTTTTTCTTCTTTTTTCTATTTGGTCACGTAGATCTCAAAAAAATTTGTGAAATCAAAAAAAAATTTGCGTAAATCAGACTCCCAGGCTGAAAGTTATGGCCGTGCGAAGTTTTGTTTGGTCGCTTTGGTTAAGCTTTGCATCCCTAAAACTTTGAATGGCCATAACTTTTCGCTCAGGTGTCCGATTTAGGTCATTTTTTTATTCCATGTATTTTTTCGAGATCTGTGCGACTAAACTGATTTAATAGATAAAATAAAAAAAATATCGGCGCCAAAACTGCGTGCGGACATAACGTTCTGCCTGTGTGTCTGATTTAGGTGATTCTGCTCTGTTTTTTCAGTTCTTTTCAGTTTGGTCACATGAATCTCGAAAAAATACACAAAATCAATAAAAAATAGTATTAAATTGGACACCCGGGCAGAATGTCTTGGCCACGCGCAGTTTTGCTGTGAAATTTTTGTTATAGTTTTTTCTTTTTTTTTTTTGTTTGGTCACGTAGATCTCGAAAAAATACGTGAAACCGAAACAAATTTGCATAAATCAGACTCCTAGGCTGAAAGTTATGGCCGTGCGAAGTTTTGTTTGGCCGCATTAGTTTAGCTTTATGCCCCGAAAACTTTAAGTGGCCATAACTTTTCGCTCAGGTGTCCGATTTTGGTGAATTTTTTTGATTCCATGTATTTTTTCGAAATCTATGCGACAAAACTGAAAAAATCTGAAAAAATCAAAATAAAATATCGGCGCCAAAACAGCGCGCGGCCAAAACTTTATGCCCGTGTGTCCGATTTAGGTGATTTCTGCTCTGTTTTTTTTATCTTTTTCAGTTTAGTCACATAGATTTTGAAAAAATAAACGAATTCTATAAAAAATTAGATTAAATCGGACACCTAGGTAGAAAGTCTTGGCCGCGCGATGTTTTGCTGCGGAATTTTTGTTTTGGTTTTTTCTATTTTTTTTCTATTTGGCCACTTAGATCTCGAAAAAAAAAACAGGAAATCAAACAAAAATTTGCCTAAATCGAACTCCCGGACTAAAAGTTACGGCCCTACAAAGTTTTGTTTGGCCGCCTTAGTTAAGCTTTATAACCCGAAAACTTTGAATGGCCATAACTTTTCGCTCGGGTGTCCGATTTAGGTTAATTTTTTTTTATTCTATGCATTTTTTCGAGATCCATGTGACTAAACTTAAATAATAGAAAAAAACCAAAACAAAATATCGGCGCCATAACTTTTTGCCTGTGTGTCCGATGTAGATAATTTTTGCTCTGTTTTTTCGATTTTTGTCAGTTTAGTCACATAGATCTTGAAAAAATACAGGAAATCGATAAATAATTGGATGAAATCGGACACCCAAGCCGAATATCTTGGCCGCACGCAATTTTGCCGCGAAATTTTTGTTTTAGTTTTTTGTACTTTTTTCTATTTGGTCACGTAGATCTCGAAAAAATTCATGAAATCAAAAAAACAATTGCATAAATCGGAGTCCCGAGCTGAAAGTTATGGTCGTGCGAAGTTTTGTTTGGTCGCTTTGGTTAAGTTTTATACCCCAAAAATTTTCAATGGCCATAACTTTTCACTCGGGTGTCCAATTTAGGTGAATTTTTTTTTATTCCACGTATTTTCTCGAGATCTATGCGACCAAACTGAAAAAATCTGAAAGAGCCAAAAAAAAAATATCAGCGTAAAAAATGCGCACGACCATAACTTTATGCATGTGTGTCCGATTTAGGTGATTTCTGCTCTGTTTTATCGATTTTTTTAGTTTAGTCACATAGATTTCAAAAAAATACACAAAATCAATAAAAAACTGGATTAAATCGGACACCCAGGCAGAATGTCTTGGCCGCGTGAAGTTTCGCTGCAGAATTTTCATTTTGGTTTTTTCTACTTTTTTCTGTTTGAACCCTCGGGCTGAAAGTTACAGCCGTGCGAAGTTTTGTTTGGTCGCTTTAGTTAAGCCTTATTACGCAAAAATTTTGAATAGCTATAACTTTTCGCTCGGGTGTCCGATTTACGTTACTTTTTTTGTTAATTCCATGTATTTTTTCGTGATCTATGCGACTAAATTGAAAAAATTAGAAAAAACCCAAAAAAAATAGTAGCCCCAAAATTATGCGCAGCCATAACTTTCTGCCCGTGTGTCTGATTTAGGTGATATCTATTTGGTTTTTTTTTATTTTTTCAATTTACTCACATAGAGCTCAAAAAAATACACGAAGTAAAAAAAAAAAATTCGACCAGATCGAACGCCCGGGCAGAAAGCTATGGCTGCGCGCAGTTTTTTTGCTGATGAGATTTTTATTTTGGTTTTTTCTATTGTTTTCTGCTTGGTCACGTAGATCTCAAAAAAATACGAGAAAACAAAAAAAAAATTTGCCTAAATTGGACTCCCGGGCTAAAAGTTATGGCCGTACAAAGTTTTGTTTGGTCGCCTTACTTAAGCTTTATACCCCGAAAACTTTGAATGGGCATAACTTTTCGCTCGGATGTCCAATTTAGGTGAAATTTTTTTGATTCCACGTATTTTTTTGAGATCTTTGTGATTAAACTTAAATAATTGAAAAAACCAAAAAAAATATCGGTGCCAAAACTGCGTGCGACCATAACTTTCTACCTGTGTGTCCGATTTAAGTGATTTTTACTCTATTTTTTCAATTTTTTGTTTTTCAGTTTAGTCACATAGATCTTGAAAAAATACACGAAATCAATAAAAAATTGAATGAAATCGGATACCCGGGCAAAATGTCATGGCCGCGCGCAGTTTTGCTGCGGGATTTTTGTTTTGGTTTTTTCTACTATTTTCTATTTGGACACGTAGATCTCGAAGAAATTCATGAAATCAAAAAAAATTTGCATAAATCGAACTCCCGGGCTGAAAGTTATGGCCGTTCGAAGTTTTGTTTGGTCGCTTTAGTTAAGCTTTGCATCCCAAAAACTTTGAATGGCCATACATTTTCGCTCGGGTGTCCGATTTGGGTCTTTTTTTTTATTCCAGGAATTTTTTCGAGATCTGTGCAACCAAACAGATTTAATCGATAAAATAAAAAAAATATCAGCGCCAAAACTGCGCGCGGCCATAACTTTCTGCCTGTGTGTGTGATTTTGGTTTTTTTTTTTTTTTTTTTTTTCTGTTTGGTCACGTAGATCTCAAAAAATACGTGAAACTAAAAGAAAAATTTGCATAAATCGGACTCTCGAGCCGAAAGTTATGACCGTACGAAGTTTTGTTTGGTCGCTTTAGTTCAGCTTTATACCCCGAAAACTTTGAGTGGCCATAACTTTTCGCCTGGGTCTCCGATTTAGGTGAATTTTTTTTAATTCCTTGTATTTTCTCGAGATCTATGCGACCAAACTGAAAAAATATGAAAAAATCAAAAAATAATATCGGCGCCAAAACAGCGCCCGACCAAAACTTTATGCCTGTGTGTCTGATTTAGGTGATTTCTCCTCTGTTTTTTTGATCTATTTCAGTTTAGTCACATAAATTTCAAAAAAATACAAGAATTCTATAAAAAATTAGATTAAATCGGACACCCAGGCAGAATGTCTTGGCCGCGCGAAGTTTTGCCGCGAAATTTTTATTTTGGTTTTTTCTATTTTTTTCTGTTTAGTCACGTAGATCTCGAAAAAATACGGGAAATCAAATAAAAATTTGCCTAAATTGGACTCCCGAGCTAAAAGTTATGGCCGTACAAAGTTTGTTTGGTTGCCTCAGTTAGCTTTATACCCCGAAAAATTTGAATAGCCATAACTTTTTCCTCGGGTGTCCAATTTATTTGAATTTTTTTTATTTTATGTATTTTTTCGAGATCTATGCGGCTAAACTTAAATAATTGAAAAACCCAAAAAAAAAAAATATCGGCGCCAAAATTGCGCGCGGCCATAACTTTCCGCCTGTGTGTCCTATTTAGGTGATTTTGCCTCTGTTTTTTTGGTTTTTTTCCGTTTAGTCACATAGATCTTGAAAAAATACACGAAATCGATAAAAAATTGGATGAAATCGGACACCCGGGCAGAATGTCTTGGCCGCGCGCAGTTTTGCTGCTAAATTTTTATTTTTGTTTTTTCTACTTTTTTCTATATAGTTAAGTAGATCTCGAAAAAATTCGTGAAATTAAAAAAAAATTTGCATAAATCGGACTCCTGAGCTGAAAGTTGTGGTCGTTCGAAGTTTTGTTTGGTCGCTTTAGTTAAGCTTTATTCCCCGAAAACTTTCAACGGTCATAACTTTCGCTCGGGTGTCCGATTTAGGCGATTTCTACTCTGTTTCTTCGATCTTTCTTAGTTTAGTCACATAGATTCTAAAAAAATACACCAATTCAATAAGAAATTAGATTAAATCGGACACCCAGGCATAATGTCTTGGCCGTGCGAAGTTTTGCTGCAGAATTTTCGTTTTAGTTTTTTCTATTTTTTGCTATTTGGGCATGTAGGTCTCGAAAAAAAACAGGAAATCCAACAAAGATTTGCCTAAATTAGACTCCCGGGCAAAAAGTTTTGAACGTACAAAGTTTTGTTTGTTCACCTTAGTTAAGTTTTATACCCCGAAAACTTTGAAGGGCCATAACGTTTCGCTCGGGTGTCCGATTTCGGTGAATTTTTTTTTATTCTACGTATTTTTTTGAGATCTATGCGACTAAACTTTAATAAAAGAAAAAACCAAAAAAAAAATATTGGCGCTGAAATTGCGCACGGCCATAAATTTCTGCTTGTGTGCCCTATTTAGGTGATTTTTGCTCTGTTTTTTTGATTTTTTTCAGTTTAGTCACACAGATCTTGAAAAAATACACGAAATCGATAGAAAATTGGATGAAATCGGACACCTGGGCAGAATGTCTTGGCCGCGAACAATTTTGTTGCGAAATTTTTGTTTTGGTTTTTTTCTTTTTTTTTTATTTGGTCACGTAGATATCGAAAAAATTCGTGAAATCAGAAAAAAAAATAACATAAATTGGACTCCCGGGCTAAAGGTTATGGTCGTACAAAGTTTTGTTTGGCCGCCTTAGTAAAGTTTTATACCCCAAAAACTTTGTATGGCCCTAACTTTTCACTTGGGTGTCCGATTTAGGTGAATTTTTTTTGATTCCATGTATTTTTTCGAGATCTTTGCTGCTAAACTTAAATAATTGAAAAAACCAAAATAAATTATCGACGCAAAAATTACGTGCGGCCATAACTTTCTACCTTTGTGTCTGATTTAGGTGATTTCAACTCTGTTCTTTCGGATTTTTTTTTTTTCGGTTTAGTCACATAGATCTTGACAAAATACATGAAATCAATAAAAAATTGAATGAAATCGGACATCCTAGAAAAATGTCATGGCCGCGAACAGTTTTGCTATGGGATTTTCGTTTCAGTTTTTTCTACTTTTTTCTATTTGGCGACATGATTCTCGAAAAAATTCGTGAAATCAAAAAAAAATTTACGTAAATCAGACTCCCGGGCTAAAAGTTATGGCCGTGCGAAATTTTGTTTGGTCGCTTAGTTAAGCTTTGTATCCCGAAATCTTTGAATGGCCATAACTTTTCGCTTAGGTGTCTGATTTAGGTCATTTTTTTTATTCCATGTATTTTTTCGAGATCTATGCGACTAAACTTATTTAATAGATAAAATAAAAAAAAAATATCGGCACCAAAACTACGCGCGGCCATAATTTTCTGCCTGTGTCTGATTTAGGTGATTTCTACTCTATTTTTTCAGTTTAGTCGCATGGATCTCAAAAAAATACACAGAATCAATAAAAAATTGGATTAAATCGGACGCCCGGGCAGAATGTCTTGTCCGCGTGCAGTTTTGCAGCGAAATTTTTGTTTTAGTCTTTTCTTTTTTTTTTTTTTTCTATTTGGTCACGTAGATCTCGAAAAAATATGTGAAACCAAAAAAAAAAATTGCATAAATCGGACTCCTGGGCTAAAAGTTATGGCTGTACGAAGTTTTGTTCGGCTGCATTAGTTCAGCTTTATACCCCGAAAACATTGAATGGCCATAACTTTTCGCTCGGGTTTCCAATTTAGGTGAATTTTTTTTATTTCATGTATTTTCTCGAGACCGTGGCCCAAGGGACCATGTATTATTTCAAACAAAAATTTGCCTAAATCGGACTCCTGGGCTAAAAGTTATGGCCATACAAAGTTTTGTTTGGTCGCCTTAGTTAAGCTTTATACCCCGAAAACTTTGAATGGCCATAACTTTT